>JAPMOR010125199.1:72613-101667 GCA_026543865.1 Argiope aurantia
TATAAAACAAATAACATTTTTAAATAGTCTGGTAATACTACAATATAATTAAATCAGAACCTAAGGATTTAAATATGAATTACCAAAGACCATTTATTGGTAGCACAGAAACGACGGTAACGAATCCATTTGCGGCGTCTTACAAGAGAATTCCATGTTTTGTTAGGACTGTAATTAGCAGGGAAATCAGCTGCATAAGTCCAACCCTATTAAAAGAAATATTGTGGGCTTTTTTTGTCTTAAAAAATTTTAAAATTATATTTCTTTATAAAAGAATATAAAAGTCACATTTCTTCATAAAGGAAGGAATAAATTTAAAAGAGGATGAAGGATAAAGGGTGGGGAGAGGGAAGCTGCCATACTTCAAAATAAAGAAACAAAAATTACAACAATATGTCATGTAATTTATATTTCATTTGATATAATACTGTGATAAAATAAACTACTACAGCAAAATATTAAAAATAAACAATAAAGGTAAAAAGATTCATAATGTATTAACAATAGTAAAATAAAACAGAAATTTAATCAAAATAGATGAAGGAAGTAAATACTTTAATTATCCACAAATACCTATAACACTATCCTTAATGATCCACAAATACACAATTCAATGACCCTTCTCCTTCAAATATTCTTTGGTTTAGTTTAGTCATATTAATGTCCCATTTTTAAAGCAACACTAGGGCTATTTTGGGATGGACCTTACAATTTTAATCTGCGGTCAGATGATGAGAATGCTACCTGATCTGCCATCTCTCTCTCCAAACTTCTGCACAACATCAGCAGAATGTCATTTGGCCCCAGCAGGTGCAACGTGCATCAGACCCGCTTACACAATGGTTCTTCAGTGAAATTGGTTTGCGAACCTCAAAACTACATCCCCTCCGAAAAAAAGGGAAAATCTAGAATTAAGACAGTTAACTCACAAAAAAAAAATAATCTACAAAGTAAGTAAACATTATTTAAAATGTCTGATATTATAGTCATAAAATACACATATGATAATGGTTTGTAAATGTAAGCAGAGAGTCAATGTCTAAATTTGTTTAAGTTTGCTTCTTTTTTTTTCTCTCAATTTTTTTCATTTTTTTCAATCAGAAATTTTTGATGTTCCAATTATATCATGTTTTTATAAAGAGGAATTAAAAAGAAACCATGGTTATTTTATATATCGTGTAATCAAAACAAAAATAGCATCAGTTCTCAATTCTGTAAAATAAAGATGATATGGTTAATATACAGAATTTTAATCCTTACACTGGCTTCTATCAACAATAAGCTACAAAACAGAGAAAGCGAAAGGAAAAAGAACCAAATAGATGCCCTTGAGAATTATATTTAAATTAGAGATTGTGATTTCATGTAATTTATTGTAAATAGATCTGTTTCAATCACTTGATTAAAACTAATTATTATTTAAAATTGTTAAAAAAAAATCTACCTCAGGTCCCAGGGGTTGGCCATCTAAGTTGTCTTCAACATACCATTCTTCCTCCCATTCCCAGCTTTTAGAAGGCAAGTGGAAATTTTCTTGAGGCAGAGAAACCAAGCCATCAGCACTACTCCAGTGAGGACGATCAGTAGGCAGCAGTTTAGTACTAAAGCCACTGAAAGGATTCCAGCGCTAGAAAACAAAATTTTTAAAATTACATTAAATATATCATTACACAAGATTTCTAAGCATAACAAAAAAAATGTTAATATGCCTGTTGAATCAATATTTTTTAATCATATTTTAAAGTATGGATAGGGAATTATACATTTTTAATAATAAGATGTCAACAGGCAAATGTGTTAAACTGAAACAAGCAAAGCAGAGCTTCAGTTATCAATTTGTTTTCTAAGATACAATTTGGGTAAGTAATTTTATTTTCTTTATTTTCTTTTATTTATTACATAAATTTCAAATAAAGCATTTTTCTATTTTACTTGTCACGATGCATCTACTTTACAATTTTCTTGTAAGTGAAGTATACAAGAATAAAATTCCATTAAAATGAAATAATTTAGCCACATGCATAATTCCCTGAAAATGAAACACAGAACTTGAACAACATAATGAGCAATAAACATGAAATTAGGTTCATGGTCATTACAATAATATTTGTATTCTATCAAATTTTGTTAAGAATCCATTTACAGGAACTCATTTCTGTATCTGTAAGTTTTTCTGTAAGCTTCAGATCAAATATATCATCAGACTGGCCATCTGTTATCATTTGCATACATATAAAAATAATAACTTATAAATGCACCAACTTAGATAATTTAATATGTAGTAATTTTCTAACCAAAATTATGTCAAATTTTAATTTTAATTGGATGAAAAAAAACACATCTAAAATTAATAACAGATTTCATGCTTGGACTGTGAAATCAAAAATGTATAATTTTGTATTTGAAAGCAAGAGTATTTTTGTTTATTATTTATAAAGACAACAAAAAGAAAAGATAAATGTTATATCACAAGACTATTCATGAATAATTCTTTCCTTCAGCATCTCTGTCTTTCCAGCCAATGGAGTGGTCGTTGGGATGATGAAAAAAATTTACATTTAAAAGAAGCATATAGAATATTTATCAACTTACCACTTAGAAATTAGTTCAGTTCAATAGATTATATATATATGTGTGTGTGTGTAATGATATTTTGATATCTAATTTAATCCAAATTAATTTCCTAAATTTTTGCCTAATTAGGCCCATGTTGGGGTCATTCTAAAGTGTTCTCTTGTTTCCTGATCCAATTCCGCTGTTGAAACTTTGTAAAAATGATACGCCATCAGTCATAGTCAAGTGTAAATGACCCCTTTGGTGCCCTTATCCAAGGTCAACATCTATCGAACAGTATTGAATTGACACATGACCAGAAATCCCATGTTATATAAGACTATTGATCATTTGTTTCGCCCTTTACTTACATCTGCTTTTGTTCTGTGCTGTTGTGGACATGTTCTGTGTTAAAATTGCCTTCCCGGGATGGATTAAAATGAATTTTATAAAGTAAAATCTCTCTTCTATGTCTTCAAACCTGCATTCTGTTTCAAACCTGAGGCGGTATGCGATGCGCGTAGGATAAAACCTGGGACCTTTTGGTTAGCAGTCCAGTAACTTAACAATTTTACCAAAACGATCGTATGGGTAGAAGAGTTGTTAACTGGCTTATATGCTATTCACCCCAGTACTCTCCCTCTAGTGAGTCGGAGGTGAGACGAACGATATGTATGAATGTTGAGTGGTGATGTAATATTAGCTGTTGCCTTAATGGGCCGGTACCCAGTTGAATAGTGCCAAGCGTGTGTGGGTGCTAATGCGCCAAGTGTGTCTGGTGACTTTGGATTGCTGCGTCAAGTGATTCTGAGGACTTTTGCATTTGCTGCGTCAAGTGAGTCTGACGACTTTGATTGCGGGTAGATGGTGCCACAACAGCTGTACGAAGCTTGAAGATTCATTGTCCAAGGTCACCAATGAGGTGGTATGCAATGCGCGTAGGATAGAACCTGGGACCTTTTGGTTAGCAGTCCAGTAACTTAACAATTTTACCAAAACAATCGTCCGGGTAGAAGAGTTGTTAACTGGCTTATATGCTATTCACCACAAACCAAATAAGCTTACATATATATATTTCTCGCACTGATTACAAACTTTGCAACATGCAAATCCAAATATGCTATATAACTGTACAGCTATGGTGGTCAAATTTGAATAAATTATATATTTATCATGAAAAATAAAAACTATATTTCAGTATGTTTTTAACTGAATAGAACCACCATATGTCAATGAAAATCAATATGCATAATTAAAATTTATGTAAACAAATTTCTACAATAAAAATGATGTTTTCAAATTAGATGCACAGCAGTTGATAACAATTATAAATCTTGCTTCAAAACTCGCTTTTTTTCTTTCAGTATCAGCATCACGTCTCAGAAAAAACAGCTATAAGTTATGAAGTTGAGAAAAAATAAAGTACTTTATGTGTACACATCAAACAGCTGATAAGCAAATAGGGAAGTAATATAAAAGATAATTCTGTTTCCATCAAATTGTTGACGAGACTAAGAAAAGAGAGTTAATAATAAATAAAAAAACATCTAGATTAGAACATATTTGTAAATGCACAGAGACAAATAATGAAAAACAATATGTTGGATGAGCAAAACCTTGCAGTAATATGCTTTGCTGCTGAATGTATAACATCATAAAGAGCTTTCTGAAATGGATTGTGGAGCAACAGTATGAATAAAATATTCAAATTATTGGTAATTGTTAAGTAACTTAATTCATTTCTATTAATATTTTTTATTAGGAAAAATGACAACTTATCCAGCTGATAGAGCAACAAGCAGCTATATAACAGCATCGTATATCTATATGAAATAAAAAAAAAGCAATGCAATTTTTATAGCAGTATTACAATAAGAGAAAAAAATCTTTACCTCATTCTCATAAGTCACAACTCTGCATCTAATTGGAATATCCCTTGTGGGAACGTAGATATATATTTGATGATCCCCACTTATTGCCCAAGTAAAAAACTCATGAGCGGCAACTTTTTTAAAATCAATTCCATCGGACTTTAATTCAGTCCAATGATCATCATTTGTAGATAAAGTATATACTTTTCCTAAGCTATTTACGGCCCACAAGTTCGTCATGTTATTTTTTTTAAAAAAATACTTTTTTATTAAAAGAAGCTTCTTTTAGAAATAAGATCAAAATATAAATCAAAGAACATTAGTTCTAAAATATGTACTGATATAAAATCAGCTTAATTTTTGTTCTATACTTTACATTTAATTTTGTCCAAAAATATTATAAATCAACAATGTTACTCTAAATTTTGTAGAAACTATTCTATATTTCATTCTTAAATAAAGCATTTTTATTAGAAATGCATTATTTTTTTAATTGATAAAAGAAAAAAATCATTTGGCAGATCACCCCTTACACCCAAAAAGAAAAGTAATAGCAAACCAAAACAAACAGAAACTGATTAAGATTTAATTTACGATTAATCGATTATGAAGTTTTCTTCGCATTAATATGACTTTATTTATCAATGAAAAAAAAATTGTGATTTTTTTTATAGCTAGAAATAAATGACTTTTATTCTTGAACAAGCATATACTAAAAATGTTACAAAAATTCAATTTTTTATTATTTGTTTTTCGATATGATACCGGCATTTTTCATCCGTTGTAAAGAAGAAACATCGAGCCCTGTTCAGATATAGTTTCAGTTTTAGACATTGTCTGCTTGATTTTACTTCTGGTTTCTAAGTGGAAAGAAATATTCAAAGCCATCGATTTTTTGGTAATTTTTAAGTTTTATAACCTAAATATATGCCTTTAGTTCCTCTGTTGTCCATCATCTTCATTTATTTACGATTTTAAATACATATTTATATATGTACATATTTTTTTTTCTTTCAGATTTTATAAACTTTTGCTTTACCCAACCAAAGCTTGCAAATTTGAAATATATAAACTGATGACGTCTTAGATCTTCTAAGCAATCTAAAATGAGTGGTTATGACTGCAGCTCACCCGACTTTTCAAAGTAAAATTTCATTTAAGAAAAATTTTCAGTGTGGTATAAAATGATGTGATGTCTTTTTTTTTCAAAATATGTACATGTTTTTAATTGAAGGAAATATTTTAAATTTTGATTCTAAGAAAATCAACAAAAAAGTTATACCTGTCATGATTTCATAGATAAAAGAAGTATTTGCAAAATAGATATATAATTCTAAGTGAATTTTTATTACATTTTTCTGCAAAAAAAATTATGTGTGAAGCTTATTACTTGATAGTATGAAGATGTTTCCTGGTATTAATTTTCATGTATCTGTTTGTATTTTTGTCTATGATAACTGAATAATTAAGCTATTTAATTTTTTTGATATTTTAATTATTCTTTTTAAAAATTTAGATCTTCATAGGATATTATTACAATAAAAAACTTTGCATAGAATATAATAATTATACATCTGTAACAGTGTTTACAGTCAGAGCTGAATCAAGCTCCTTAGAAGCTCTTGGACAATGTATGTTTTGGGCCCTCCTTTTTCTCTTTCCTAATTTTCAAAAGCAGATTTTTTTTTTAATTTAATCTCTCTATAATATGTTTTAAGTAGCAAATTTTGAAAAACTGAAATAACTAAATATTCAACTCTTGATCACATTCAAAAACACAAATTACAATATCCTCTGTACAAAAAGTGAAATTTTACATTAAAATAAATAAATAAGGAAAAAAAATATGTTTTTTCAGCATATTCAGTTACTATTTAATTATAAGATTGAATATCTTCTATTAAATTACGAATATTTTTTTTCAAATAATTCAACTACATAATAAAATTTTTATGAGTAATTATTTGTTAATGTTGTAGAAAAATGATCAACATTTTATTGATAACTTTGAATATAAAACCTTTGTAAATTCAATAAAAGCAAAAAAAAAAAAAATTAATGATTCTGAAAATATCTTAAAAAGCTTTTAGGTCCTTAAGTAATTGCTCATTTAATAATATGGCTGTGCCTCCAATTTCTAAAAAAAAGAAAAGAAAAAAATTGTGAATATTCAAAAAGTTACTATGTTTGAATTTGTGAATATTTTGCTCAGAATATTAAACATTTTCCTTTATATAATTCTCATACTGATACAAACAGTTTTGCTCAGGATTTTAAAAGAAATTTTGGTCCAAGTACTTAAAACACTTTATGCTTAACTGCTTTTACCTACAGCATTTTTAATTTATTTTCATTTGCTCTTGACATCTCATCTCATGGTCAGAAGCTCCATATTCTGCTACCTGGCATACTCTCAGCCCTTAGGTCTCCATTTTCCATTGCTATGGTAGCAGCAAAAGTTCCTTTCTATATTGATTTATATCACCAGGACCTGAAGTAGTATCTTCTTTTAATGTTTATATATATCTGATAGAAAAAGCACACTGTTTGCATTTCTACTTCCCCTCCCCTCCCCTCCCTTCAGTAGGGATTCGGATTAACCTTAAATGATCTTATATTGTGTTCAGAACATTTAAAAATTTGTGGTAATTAAATTAAATATTGCTTCATACCATAATTGATGCCATAGAATTCCAATGTATATATATTAAATAATATGCATGCTACAAAATCAGAGAGAAAAGGAAAATTCTGTCTTAGATTTAATATCCAAAGAAGGCAATATTTTTATAACTTTAATAATGGCAATAACATACAAGTGAAGGATTTGGTGAGACAATGAAACTGGTTTGAATATTATTATTCTAATAGAAAGCATTGTCATAAATTATATTTTAAAACTAATTATGAATAATTTATTAAAATTTAAAAACTGTATGTCTATTAAATTGGTATCATTAAAAAGATAACTGTTTATTTTTAAGATGGCATACAAATCACTTTTGTTCAATAATTATTTTAGAAAGTGTTGAGGAAAAGTTGGGTAAAAAACAGCAGTGTAGCTTAGTTTTTAATTAATTAATTTATTTAAATAAATATTTTAAAAATAACTAAATGTAAAATTTAAAATAATTATTAGGCCTAGAAATAGGCCTCAGAATGGCATATTCATATTATTAGGATTCATTATTTGAGAGCATGATTCGTTATTTGTGATTGACTCATATGTTTTCTTCTTCATAATATCCATATAGATAAACATAAGCATCTTATTAAATTTCTAATCCATTTCTAACTATATATCAAATATGTATTAAATATATTTTTTAATTTCATTTAGGCTTGTTCATTTTGATCTTAAAGGTGCACCACCAGTAGTCGGTTATTATGAACAGGTGTGTCTAATTATTTTTCTCTGAATATTTTAAAATATACTGTTTTTATATAAATTTTATTAATATTATTATAAAATATTTTTAATTAGCAATATTTGTGCTCTCCTTTTTCTTTAACTTTCTTGGCTAGTTTTTTTTTTTAATATTTAAATAATTTTATGCAATTTTTTTAAAAACTCAATCAGTTATTTTTTGATAATAGTTTGGTTTATTTTTGAAATCGATGTTGTACTCATAATTTTAAGTGGTAAAATTGTTTGGAAGAGCATATCTGATTTGAAATGAGAAATAAGAATATTTATTAATTTAACCATTCTGGAATTGTATTAGGAATTGAAATTAAATTAAATTAAATCATTACAATTACTCTTACAAGCTGAAAAATTATATAGAGGATTTTTATTTTTTACATGTTCCAAGAAATAATCAATATCATAAAATTTTTCAATTTTCAAAAGATATCTTTGATAATTGAGCTACAAATTTCTCTTATATGTTTCTAATTTTTTACTCAATTTAAACTGATAATTGTAGTTGTTTATTTAATTCTTTTTTTTTATTTCAATGTATGAATCATATTGTTGTTTTTTACAATTAATAGAAACTGGATTTTTCAATTATCAGAATTATTTCTGTTTAATTATACTTATTTTTGATTCCTCCTCTCTCATACATGATGATATTATGTTTTTATGATAGGTATTTCCATTGTTGAAAAAATCGGGTGCCACTGGTATATTAATGGAATATGAAGATATGTTTCCATATCAAGGTGATCTTCAAATTGTGTGCCAACCAGATGTCTATAGGTGGATATTAATTCTTAAAATATTAAAACTTCATACGTATTAAAAATAATTTTAATATAATAATTTACTTTAATAGTAACATAATTTACTTTTATTCCCTCACTTTTTTAAACTGTTTTAGAGACCTGTCTTGATTATGAAATGAGCTACTTTGAGAATATATTGATTTGATTAATTAGACACAAAAAAACATTCTGTTTAATTTTTCTCAGAAATTTTAAGGGGCACACAATTATTGTTTTTTTAATGCATATTTATACTATAAATGCATGTTTTTTTTTCTTGCTCTCTCTCTTCTGGTGTCATGGTAATTCCTAGAATTTGTCAGAAATATTAAATTGTTGAGGAAAGGAAATCAAAATTATTTAAAATTTTAGATTCTCCTTCAATTTAAATATTATATTACATATGTGCTTTAAATATGTAAAATTTAAAAACATGGCATATTTTTTAAAGCATTCAGTGAACAGTGCCCATGATATCTAAAAGAAATAAAATATATAAAAAATACAGATATATATATATATATATATATTCTTATTACATTATAAATTTTTACCAACCTAATCACTTCAAAACTTGTTGTCTTAGTCGATAACAATTGAAAAGTACCTTGAAACTTTGTAAATCAGCTAGTTAACAATCAGTTGATTTGCAGAAATTTCATTTGTCTCAGTGTACATAATAAAATTAAAGTATATGCTTAATGTTATTATTTTTTTCATATTCTTAATCAAGATTTTGAAAATGAAACAAAATGAAAAAGCTATCCTATAAACCTTGGTGACACATTACATGGGAATATTATAGTGGTGATATCATGCTAAAAGCTTAGCTCATAAATAATATTTCAAAACTTTAAAGTGATTTTTTTCAAACAAAAGTATTGAAAGAAGACTTAGAATAAATGAAAAAAAAATTCACTTTGCTATTAGTTTATACCTTATCAGCACAAGATATGGTAAATACCTTCACAATGTTATTTGATATTCTGAAAGCTCTATAATATATTCTCAAGTGTCTTGTGTTATAAAAGTTTGAAATTAATATAGAAAAGAAATTAAAGTCTCGTAAAATCACTCATTTCAAAGATATCAGCAAGAGAAACAAGTAATATCTTTGTATTTGATAAATTAAACATATTAAATGCCTATTGTTGTATGTATAAGTGATGAGCTGGTTTTCATATTCACAAACTTACTATATTGAAAAAAAAAATGACTCAGCAGATTGATATATTTGACATAAAATATTATTAATTAGGATTCTTTTTTAAAACATAATAAATGCAAAATAAGCAATAATATACATATGCATATATTGATGAAAGAAAGAAAATATAATAGGCTTGAATTTTATTATATTTGAATTTAGTCAGATTTTTCCATAATTTGATTAGAATTTTTAAAAACTAATTACATCCTCTAATAATAATTCCCTTCAATGAATACTTATTAATTTAATATTTTCCTAATATTTAATTAATTCTTTGACAAGCTCAATATCTCTCACAAAACATGTTTATTGATATTTAAAATAATTAATGAAACATGTAAATTCAGTTTCCTGACAGTATATTATTGATAATCTTTATAGCATGGAAGAAATACAGAAAATACAAAGTTTAGCTGCTGAAAATGGATTGGATGTCATCCCATTAGTTCAATCTTTTGGACATTTGGAGGTAAAATTTCCATTAAATTAATTTGTAAATCATAAGAGATTGCCTAAATTTTTACAATTAAACAAAACTTATTTAAGCATGCAATGACCAAAAAAAAAAATGTATGCTATATTGAAGTAGAAAAATTATGTGGTTTATCTAAAAAAATATATATGAATGTTAATTTTATAACATTTTCTGAGTTTTATATCCTTGCACCAAAAAACCCCCAACTAACTATCTGAGTTTTATATAATAAATTTCTGTTAATTTGAAAATAAATTTAAATTTATTTAGTTTTCAAAAAATAGTTAAGTTTATTGAAAATATCATTTTAGTTTCAAGATTTCTTATTTTTAAAGCATAATAACAAAATTCTTTAACACTTTTATGATAAATCTCCATATCCCCATAAAGAAACCTTACTAAACTGCTACAAAATCTGTAAATACATGTAGTGTTATGTGCCCTTTTCATAAGTTTTTTTTCCCTCTCCTAATATATTTTTAAATGCTTGTACAAAATGTTACAAAATAAGAAAAACTATTAAATATGATTGCAAGGAAGCTAAATACACTATGAGAGTGTTACTAATTTTTGTTCAGTAATATTTTTATACACATTTTTGTAGTCTTTCTCAATATATTTATCTTCATGAAATAAAAATATCTGTTTTATTACATATTGTGTCAAATGAATTTAGTTTTCCTCTTTTACAGATATTCTTCAAATTTTTTATTTTAATTAGAAGCTGTAGCTTTTAAATATAATGAAATTATAGTGTTTCAAGTATACAAATTGTATATGCTTGTATTTTTTTTATTAGTTTCTTCTAAAACATGATAAATATTATGAGATTCGAGAAGCAGAGCGTTACCCAAATGCTTTGTGTCCTTCTCATCATAGTAAGTTTATTTTCCTTTTTTAACAAATATGAATCTATATTGTCTTGTACATTGAAATTGCTAAGAGTTAACTTATTATTATTATATATTATGTGGTTCATCTTAAATATGAAATCAGTATTTTGTCATTTTTGGTATAAAGTTTATATTGTTCCAGACACCTGTTTCAATGGCCAAGATAAAACTGATAATTTTTAATTTTGATTCACCATTGATTTCACTCATTTGTTAATCAATTTAAAATATTTTATTCAGCCATTATTTTTTTTAGTTTTATATATAAAATAATTTTTAGACTTTTGGCAACTTATTTAATATTAAAATTTCAAACTTAAAAATTGGTGAATATTAGGTTAGGATGCATTTAAACTCTAATTACTAATTCATTAAAAATTTTAAAAAATTGAATATTTATCCAAATAAAAAAAATTTGATTAGATTATGCTAAATTTTGATTAAAGTGTATGGCAAAGATACAACCCTATTTTCTCCAAAAAGAAAGAAGTAGTAATGCTCAAATTTGCACAATGCTGAAGTGATTTTTCCCTCTAAGTTTAATTATTTTCTAATTTAAGGTATGATACAAATGCAAAATTCAAAAAAGTAAGCTTTGTAAGCTTTCGAAAAAAGAAAATTTTTATACTTTTTGTCAAAAAATGAGACATGTATAAGGAGGATATATTCACATACTAGAAGTTTTTAATCTTTCCAGATAATTATATTTGGAAGTTGATAACTGATTTGATTGTAATGATGTCAGTGTGATATTGAACAGACATAGCAAAAATCTGAAAATGAGATGATTTTATGAAGATATCTCAAAAATTTTCTTCTGAAGATCCATCTGAAAAATAAAAAAAAATTCTAAGCTCGTCCGGTGATCTTGACTCATTCGAAAAGAGTTCTAAATTTTGGATTTAATTGTATGGATATTGTAATGATGAATGTACTGTACTTAAAAAGTAAAATCAGTTATTAATTTATTATAAACAGATTCTTTTGGCAAAGAAAAATCATTCAGTTATCAAATGAATTAGACTTTAGTAAGTTATAAAAATAATTCCATTTTATGCAGTACTTTTGTTTTAATTATACTGTTTTTATAATTGCATTTTCCCCTTCAAACAACTGTTCTGATAGTTACTTTCTCTAATTAATTAAACTTCATATTATTTATGTATAAAGCTATGTGAATGTTATATATATATGTGTGTGTGTGTGTGTGTCAGTTCCACCTACTATGTAAATTTAGAGTATTCCTGTTCTTTATTTAAGATTATAAAAAATAAATTCCCATTAACAGAAAAGAAGGATGTTGGAAAATTGAGAAAATAAACTGAAAAGTCTATTTTTCCTATTAAATATGCCCTATTTGTTGTGAAAATTCATTGCATTTATTTTAGTTTCCTCAATTCCAGTAGAAAAATCAATAAGAAACCTTAAAAATTCATAACAAATTTGATTTATAATCATAAAAAGAAAGCATGAATCTAATTTGAATGTTTTTTATTTCTGTATTTATTAGGTATGATTTAAATTTTAAATTGTTTCCTTTCATGCTAGAAAGTGAAGGAATTATACTGGATATTGTGAATCAAATACTTGATAGTCATAAAAATTCCAAGTACATCCATATTGGTGGTGATGAGGTAATGTACACATTTAGGTAAAGTGTTTATTTATATTTTCTTTTTTTTTTTAAATATAACACGTAGAGACTTGTAGTTTCAGCATCAGCTCTCTATTAACTTTGATTGAAGTCTGTTTCAAGTAATGTAATTTTCTCTTTGTAATTTTATATTCAAATTGTCAATAATAATGGGATTTAGTCAGTATGTTTTGTGTGTTCTGTAATGTAAGTGTTTGTACTAATACTGGAAATAGGGAATATTTATTTTACATTGTTATGAAAAATTGATGTTATAAGATACTGACTGTATTGAGTTTACTTATTTATTACTGATTGTGAAAAGTTTTTAAAAAATAAAATTTTTATATAACCTCTGTTATAACGGTAGGCCTAATTCTGGCAGTATGCCAGCAAGTAATAAATTCGTCGATAGTAAACAATTTGAGATTAATGGACTTAATCCATATTAATTATAAAAATAAATTGATTACTATTAACACTCATAATAAACGATCAACAATTACAAGCAAAGTAAAAGTACGTCTACTCTGTATGAGTATGACTGGTCAAGTGAAGTATTTTCTAACAGGATATAGGGGTGACACATACATTGAAACAGGAAGTGGCAGGAGTTACAAACATCTTGGCCCCCGTTGAAATACAAATTTCAACAGATAAATGAATACAAACTTGAGAACATAAATGCAATAACACATGTTAAATCAAATGAAATATAAGCAAAAAAATTAACAAGTAAATGCAAATACACTAATATATATGTAATAGAATAATGATAATAAATAATTAGCACATTTTTTATATAGTAGGTAAAATGCAAACATTTCTGATATTTCTTTTAATTATTTTTTTATCAGGAAGTTTAATATTCAAGTTCTAGTTTTATTATCTTTACCAGGGAAAACGTCTGTAATTCTACCTGTGATCCATTTGGTACCTGGATGGGATTCATTTTTAACTAAAATAAAAGTTCCTATTTCCACATTATTTTTGTTAAATTTCCATATGCTCCTTTCTTGTAAATTATTTAGGTAATCTCTCTTTTAAATCTGTCAGATAATTAAGTGACTCTTTGCCATATTGATAGTGTATTCTCCTTAAATCAATAAATTGAGGTTCTACTGCAGCAGTAACCGGTCTGCCAATTAGAAAGTGGCCTGGAGAAAGAGTCTCAAAATTGTCAAAAAGAAAGTCGGCTTAGCGTCGTGTAGAGCGTTAGCGAATAAAAGCGTTAACATAGCTTCTATTTCAGCAAGTAAGGTGATGAATTCTTCAAGGGGTTTTGGTGCGTGACTTAACACGCATTGCCAAATTTACTTTAAATTAAAGCATTAAAACATTACTAATTAATGAAAGACTACCAGCCATGTAGGATAACAATAATAAATTTTAATTACAAATTAAATAATTTGGATGTATTTCCATCGACCAGCGTGAGGCAGAAGTTCGGAGGAAGCCCGGAAGTGAGTTACTGGTTTCCGTTGGGGAGCAAAGTTCATCTCCACAGGTGTGAGTGATGTTTGTCACCAGTTGACGAAACAAACAGTCATTTATCGCCTGTTTTGCTACTGCAGGTTAAATTTGAGTTTCCAGCTTCACGTTTTAGATGGAATTTAAATGATTTCACTCTCGATTCCCACAATCCACCAAAATTAGGTGATCTAGGAGGAATGAAATGCCAATCGATATGTTCATCATTAAAATAATTACTTAATGCTTCATCAGGAGATTTAACTAACTCACATAACTTTTTAAACTCTATATTTGCACCTACAAATGTTTTACCGTTATCCGAGAAGATTTCAGAACTCTTACCCCTTCACCCAAAGAACCTTTTTAAGCAGGCAATGAATGCTTGGGAAGTAAGAGTAAATTCCAAATGGATCGCTTTCATAACCATGCATACAAATATGCAGACATAAATTTTATTCAGTACTCCTTTACGCTGGTTTTTGCATTTTACCTAGAATGGACCACAGAAATCTACTCCACAGTTGTTAAAAGGAAAAGTTTGAATTACCCTTTCTTTGGGTAAATTACCTATTAATTGATTTGAAATCACAAGTTTATTTTTAAAACAAATTATACAATTGTGAACAATTTGGCATGTTAGATTTCTACCATTAAGTGGCCAATATTTATGACGAACATGATATATAAAATTGTTAGAACCAACATGAAAGTATTTATTATGATAATATCTTATAATCATTAAAGTTATAGCATTCTTATTTGGTAACACAATAGGACATTTTTCATTGAAAGACAAAGACGAGTTTTGTAATCTACCTCCAACACGAATAATATTATTTTCATCAATAAAACAATTTAAAGAAGCAAGTTTGCTATTACAAAGTACAGGTTACCTTTAATTAAATTTTTAAATTCACTAGGAAATTCTATTTTTTTAACAGTATTTAATAGCCATATCTCTGCTGCAGTAAGTTCTTTGTGAGTTAAAGACCCAGTGATGCGTATGTCACTTGTTGACTTGGCATTTTTGATGAATCTGAAAATATAACTAAGAATACGAATTAATTTACAAAAGTTATTAGTTACAGAAACAATTTTATGAAATAAATCAATTTCAGCTGAGAGCAGAAGAGTTTTAGTTACAGAAGTTTTGAATTCCTTCTTAATGTCATCAGTACTTTTGTGAGAATGTTCAGTATGTACAAGCTCTGAAGGATCGGGGCCCTTCCACTGCAGTTCACTCTTGACCAAGTCTGGGGCATTCAAACCTCTGAAAAGGAGGTCAGCTGGATAATTTTCAGACAATATATGTTGCCACGATAAGTTTTTAGTTAATTCTTGTATTTTTGCCACTCTATTAGCGACAAATGTCTTGAGAAGATGAGGAGAATTTAACTTATCCAACTTAAGGCAATTGTGGAATCAGAAAACAAAGTTATTGCCTGAAGATCAATCTTAAGTGCAGCCACAACTTTGTTTACCAGCTTGGACAGCAGGAGGCAGGCCAAAAGCTCCAACCAGGGAATGGATAGAATCTTGAACGGTGCTACCCTTGAAGAAGGTGACAGTGTTTGTTACCATTCTTGGCGTGAACAGTAACATGTACAACAGCTGCAAATCCCTTTTCCGAGGCATCGATGAATCCAAGAAGTTCAATACTTTCAGGATGCTCTAATAGGACACATCTTGGGATTCTCAGTTTTTCTATATCCGGCAAGGATTGGACAAATGAAGTCCATTCGTTGGAAACTGCTATAGGTAGTTTCTCATGACATTCTAATTTAAGTAGCCACAATTTTTGTATGAAGAATTTGGCTTTGCTTATTACAGGTCCTAAAAGACCAAGAGGGTCAAATAGCGAGCGATCTGAGAAAGGATATCTCTTCGTGAAGATCGAATTGGTAGGAGGAAGAGAAACTTTGAAACAATAGGTTCTGAAGAACTATTCCATAAAACACCCAAAGTTTTTACAGTTTCATCAAATAACTGATCGAAATTTAAGTCAGGAGACTCACTCTTTGCATGTAAGAAACACCATTTGTGCAAGCTCATTCCAGTACTTTTAAAAAGTAGAATAAGTTCAGTTTTTAAAAGTTCAAGTTCATGGGGACTGGAATATCCAGTTACGATATCATCAAGTAAACATCTTGCAGAACAACATTAGCTGCAATGGGAAAGTTGCCTTTCTCATCCATTGCAAGTTACTTTAGAACTCGCGTAGACAGGTAACATGCGGGTGTTGTTCCATAAGTAACCGTTTTCAATTTATAAATTTGAACTGGTTCATTTGGACCCTTTTTCCAAAGGACTTTTTGAAAATGTCGCTGTTCAAGATTTATTTCAATTTGTCTAAACATGTGGCATATATCACAGCTAAAGAAATGACGATGTTTACGCACACGAAGCATTATAGAAAATAAATCTTCTTGAATTGTACCTCCTTTACACAGAACATCATTAGTTTTTGTGAGCCATTGAAACTACTATTAAGGGACGAACGCGATTTCCAGATCTAGGTACACAGTGGTGTGGAAGAAAGAATCTATCGTCATATTTTATTTCATCAAATTCCGAAACTTCTTCCATATGATTTAAAGAAAGATATTCTTCAATAAATTCTGTGTAAAGAACTTTTAATTTGTTATCACGATCTAGGCGTTTAGACGCAATGGTTCTAGAATCCCCTCAATTTACATTTTCTTCAATATTTTGTATGAATGGCAGAGAAACAGAATATCTACCACAAGGTTTCCTAATGTGCTTTCTTTTAAATGATCTTCACAGTATGAAAGTTCATCGTTAAATTTAGTTTGCACTTCGGAAATATTTTCTGTTTCCCAAAAAGAGCGTAGGATATCATCTAAGTTATTTAAACCCTTCGAAAGAAAACAAAGATTTGGATAGCAAGATTCGTCATTATACGATCCTGCGACAATAAATCCAAATTTAGAGTCCACTAATTTGAAATTACAGTTAGGCAATTTTATTTGGTTTGGACCAAAAATATCAAAAAAGAGTTCACTTCCTAACAAGCAAGAAATCTCTGAAGGTTGATTAAAATCTTTATCCGCAAGAATACATCCTGGAGGAATTGTAAGTTCTGAAATATTTATCTTTTTTGAAGGATACATTTTTATTATGACTGGTGCGAGGAAAAAGGCAACATCAATCAAGTGAAATATATCATTAAAGTTCGAAACAGCTGCCTTTGCAAATTGATTAATTCTTGAAAGAGAATTATTTAGACCTTGTATGGTGAAGTTGGCTTTTGTTTTATTTAATCCTAACTTATCTGCTGCCTTCAAAGTTAAATAATTATTTTCTGAAGCCGAATCAGAAACGCAACGTAGGTTTATTTTGCCCTTTGGATAATGAATAAGAACCATAGCAGTGTTAAGCAATCCTTTGCTAATAGAATTGCTTTTGGAAGCCAAGGTCACTGATGACGCAGATGCTTCGCTCGCTGCAGGAGAATTTCTTTTTTGGTCAGTAATAGATTTGTCTTCACATAGTAAGATATTATGCATTGCGTTAATATTTTTGTTTTTGCAGTTTATACAGAAAAAAGAACTGGGACAATTATTAGAATGATTTGTTGACAGACAGCGATCACATACATGGTTAAATTTAACAATTTCCTTCCTTTCAGGTATTGAAAGATTTTTAAATTTATCACATTTCTATAAGGGATGATAAAAATTGCATTCATTCGTGATGCATTTTTTATTGGATTTAAAAAAATTTAAGCCTAGACGAATTATTTCCACTGACAAAGGAAGTTATTTTACCTTTTGCTGGGTTATTTCTTGTCGAGAAATCCGGTTTAATAACAGATTCTAGCTGCATGCATCTTAATTCCAAAAAATGAAAGGATTTTTTCTTAACTGGGAACTTCAGTCGATGTCAGACTAAATTGGAATAATCTTTGAGATTCCTTATCAATTTTATTATTTAACACATGCAATATTATAGCATCAGATAAAGGATTAGATTCAAATTTTAGATTCTTTAAAGATCGCATATGATTTCTAATAGCATCGATTAATGACCTAATTTGAGTAGGATTTTCATTATGAAATTTATTAATAGAAAGTATTTCGGATATGTGTATATCAACTAACGCTCGATTATTTTGATATCTATTTTCTAAGGCATTCAACATAGAATCAAAAGTATCTTGATCACTTTGAATTAACGCTGCTTCGTTTTTTAAAGAACTTTTCAGATAAATGAGTTTTTGAATCTTATCCAATGATGAGTTGTTTCCAATAGCATTCGTAAACTGAGATTTGAAGAGCTCAAATTCTTGAAATTTTCCACTAAATGTAGGCAAAGGTAAGTCAGGTATTTTAATATTAGCTTTTGAATAGTGCAAACAATTTCGCTTTCGTTTTCATATTTAGTAAGAATTGGAAACAAATTAGAAATATTCATTTCTTGAGCCTCTTCTTCCAATTCAATAGTAAGCTCTAAAGCATCTTTTAAATCTACAGTCGCCCCAAGCCAAACTCGGACATCAAAGAAATTCTACTAATTAAGTAAAAAAAATTTAAATAAAAATGATTAGAAAAATAATTAATTGCATTTTCAATAATATATTTATTGCAGTATTAAAAACAGATAACAAAACATATAAATTGTTACATTGTAGCCACAAATTATTGTAAAAAACAAAACAAAACAAAAATTAACGCACAAGCCAAACTCGGACGGCTAAGAAGATTTTTAAAACTAGTTAATATTTCAAATGAATTAATATTTTGTATGTAATCCTTTGTTTTTTATAAGCATTTTAAGGCGTTTAGGCATAGATTGCACTAATTTTTCACAAAAATTAGGCTGAATATTGTCCCATTCTTGCAATAAAGCTCTTTTCAATTCAGTTTTACTTGAAACAGCGTCTTCCCGGACTTTTTTGTTAAGATGATCTCACAAATTCTCGATGGGATTTATGTCTGGACTTTGGAATGGTGTTTCCATGACGTGAGGACAATTATATAGGAGCCAGGAACGCACTCTATAAGCTTTATGCTTGGGATCATTATCCTGATAAAATCTCCAATTATTGCCAAGCGAAAGTTTTTGCACACGTAGTGACAAATTTGTTTTTAAAATGTCAAGGTATACATTCTGATCCATTCTCCCTTCAATGAAATGCAAAGTTCTTGGGCCAGCAGCTGAAAATGATCCCCAGACCATTACTGATCCGCCACCATGCTTCACAGTTGGTTTCAAGTTTTTTCTACGCAATTCCTCATTCGATTTTCTCCAAACATATGGCTTGACATCTAATCCAAATATATTTAATTTGCTCTCGTCAGTGAATAATACTTGTTTCCAGTAAGAAAAATCCTTGTTTTCATGCTCCTTTGCGAATTCACGTCTTACTTTTTGATTTCGCTTACTTATGAAAGGCTTTTGTCTGACTTTTCTTCCATTGATATTTTTCTTATGGAGCACATTTCTAATTGTTTATGGACTAGTTTTTTTTCCCTAATTCATTTTCAGCAATAATAGCTAGCTTTGGAGCACTAAGGAAGGGATTTACTTTCACTTTTCTCACTAAATATCGCTCACCTGCTTCGGTGAAAATCTTGTTATGGGCTTTTTTAGGCTTATTTTCCACCTGATTATTGTTTTTGTAGCGTTTTATGATGTCATGAACCGTGGAATGACTTCTTTTGACAATCTCCGATATTTCTCGCACAGACTTTCCATCTTCAGTATGCTTAATAATCAATTTCCTTAACTCTATGCTCGTTTGGCCCCTTTGCCTTGACATTTTCAATAAATTAAGTTTTTTTCTGCAATAAATTAAAAAAAACGCCAAATCGAGAATTCCGCTGAACAACTACAATGTTTTTCATGAAATTGTCTACAATTTTCAATCAGAATTGCAATTATTTGTCGCTTTATTGTCAGATGTCCGAGTTTGGCTTGCGCTCTCTTACTTCCGCAATTTTATTTTTATCTCTAAATTTGTCTTTATAATTTATGAATTAGCGTTATTTGGTTTGTTTTTAATAGAGCAATAAATTCTCTATTAGAAAACCATCTTTACTTTTTTTGAATTCCTTTTAGTCAAAGTATTTTTGCGAAACAAGATTTTTTTTCTATGGTGTCCGAGTTTGGCTTGGAGCTACTGTACATCATCAGGCAGAGCACATAATTCACTGATGACTGATGTTAGCTTAGTGTTAAGCTGTATAGTATCCTTTTTGGAGTCATCGGAAGGCTGGAATTCCTTGATGAAGGTTTCAATCTTATTGATTTTAGTTTTAAATGTACCTCTTTGACGATTTAAAGCCGTGAGCGACATTTTATAAAGCTATCACTCCGGCTCGACGGACCAATTTTATGTTATGGCGGTATACCCGCAAGTAATAAATTCGTCGATAGTGAACAATTTGAGATTAACGGACTTAAAACCATATTAATTATAAAAATAAATTTATTACTATTAACACTCATAATAAATGATCAACAATTACAAGCAAAGTAAAAGTACGTCTACTCTGTATGAGTAGGACTGGTAAAGTGAGGTATTTTCTAACAGGATATGGGGGCGACACCATACATTAAAACAGGAAGTGGCAGGTGGTATGAACAACCCCCATAATGTAAAAGTGTCTATCACTAAAAAATTTTCTTTTATATTTATGTTTGTACAGGCAAACTTTCATGTTGCAATCATTAAAATTTGCAGGGATATTAAAAGGCAAAATTTCAATTTAGATATTTTTTTCTTATATAATACTATTTTTTCAACAGATCTTTTGTTGTACATTTCTGAGAAAATATGCATATCACAATAATGTATTAAAAAGGTAAAATCAGTAAATAATAATGTATTAATTAACTCTCTAGATTTTAAAAATTTTCAAATACATTAATCAATATATTTACAAAACTTTTCAAAATTTACATGTCCGGCACTTATATAAAGTTGCATTTCTCTACAATACTAGCTTGCATATCCATTATGATTACATACAGCATTTCAAAACATTACTCATTAATGAAACATCTCTTTTTTTTTATTGAAGTTTAATATCATGTGCACAATTGCCGGAGAGGAATTATTTTTTCTTTAAAATTGCACATCCTTTCCAAGTTACCTTAAATTTTTAATTTTGCAAGTTTCTTTACAATCCTTTTTTAAGTCAAAGTTTTAAAAAAATCTATCAATCGAAGTAAAAACACTAAGCATGATTAGCAAATCTATTTCAAGTCATGATGATTGATATACTATTAGACAATTTTTTACTTACGACTGTTTATTGTAGTTAAATAAATTTGCATTTCTAAAATAAATGTTTTCATTTCTGTTTCTAATTAATCTTTCTAAATTTATAAATAAAAATATATCTGCAAATACTATAGACAGAAGCTTCACACTCTGCATATACATATATGAATGTAAGAGAACATTTTATCAACTGGCACTACTTATTAACTACTACTACTTTTACTCCATGCAGGTTGTATAAAAATATAATCTTTTTTTCAAACTGTTTATTATCAATCTCCACTGAAGTCTGTGAATAACTATTGTATATTCATACAATAGTTCTCCATATTTAATGAAACTCTGTAAATGAAAGTATATGTCTTAATATATATCAAGGAAATAATTTTATATCAAACATTATCAAGAAATGTTTAAATTTCTTCAATATATTTGTATATTTTGTATTTAGCATTTTTAGTTTTGAAAGTGGAATAAAGTAAAGGTAAACCATCAAAAAATATTTTTATTAATCATCATTTCTTAATGAAACATTTTTTCAATGCATAAAATGTTTTTCCATTCTGTTTGATGACAGGTGTGGCACTTAGGGCAGTGCAATCGATGTAAAGAAAAAATGGCGACTCATAAATGGAAAAAAGAACATCTTTTTTTAGACCATGTAACTCGTATTGTAAGGAAAATTCGTGAGATTAATCAAGACATTGGGATTATCATTTGGGATGATATGATGAGAGACATTGATGTTAGTATTTTAAAAGGTAAGCTGAAGAAATCATCACAAATTTTTCTTGTGCTTTTATACATAGTGTCTTTCTTTTGAGAAAGCTGCATAAATGTAATTGAAAATTTGAATTGATACTTTTTTTTTATTTATTAAACCTGTATTTGATAAATTATTAATGTAGTAATATTTTTCCAAAATTAATTAATTCAATATTTCATACAAAATTAAGTTATAATTAGCTTGAAGGCATAGAAAACTTGATTCAAGATTTTTGTCTTTTCTAAAGCCTCTGAAATCGGCAATTTGATCTTACCAATGGTGTGGCATTATCTACCAGCTGATGAGTTTAAACTGAAAAATTGTATGTATGATGCATTTATTTACTTTATTCTTTTATACTAGATTTTTTTATTAACTTTTCTAATTATTAAATGTATATAATTAAAAAAGAATCCCTTTCTAAAAACTTGAAATTTTTTTACTTCATAAATAATTTTTAGAAATATATACGTATATCAACATAATGGCACCTAAATGCATTCTAAATGTAGTATTTAGAATCAAACACTTTATTTTATAGGATTATATTCATAAATAAAACAAATTATTGTGAAATGTAAATAAACTGTATATTCCAGAAATAGTGGGCAATTATATACAATAGTAAATATTTTTATTTAACGAAAATTAATGCAACAAATTATCCTTTTACTATTATTTATTTCACGAATAATAGAAATTTATTGTTTCACTCATCATAATTTACATACAGCCAATGTAAATGTTTTCTCAGTGTCATTTTAAGGATACTAAATTATATATAATGTAATAATATCTCTTACTCTAAACTAAATCCTAATTAATTTCCTAATTTTTATGTTAATTTAGCCTGTATTAATTTCATTCTGAAATGTCCTCTTATTTCTTGATCCAATTCTTACTTTTTTATTTAATTTATTCTTCACACGCTCTGTAAAACTGCTGACATCAGCGGGTTCTCAAACTCAGCGTGAAGGGATAAAAATCCTTTTAGCTTACAACATTCTTTAAAAGATACATAAGTTCCGTTTCCTAAATCAATACATGTAAAAGTAATTCCTATCAAAATTTCATTATAAAATCACCGGGGGGGGGATTTGTCGCTCTTTCGCTCTTGTGTCGCTTGCGAACAGATGTCAGTTCCATCCTTGCTTCTTATACGTAAATTATGTGTCCGGTGATGGAAAAAAGCGAAGTCTTAAAATGTTCAAAAATATCTTCTTCATTTTATATAAAATGTAAAAATATGTTTTACATTTTATATATTATATATAAATATAGAGTTACAGAATTACTTCTACCATCGCTAGGGGTTCTTTTCAGATTTGACGGTCGATGCTGAATCAACAGTCCTTTAGTGACAAAAGACGTCGACTTTTATTAGACACGAAGACACTAACACAAGGACGACGAATACACATAGACGATAATACAGACGAGAATATGAATATATACAGACGAGAATATAAATATATACAGACGAGACGAAGACGGATAATACACAGCAGCACACTACAACAAACAGTAACTTACAAGTCGTAAATGGTAGTAATAACAGCACACAAAGCGGCCAGACAAAATTCTGCAGGAGAGGGAATCTTCGTAGTTTCACTCCACGAACTGTCCCCTCACTTTAGCTGTATGCAGCTGAAGGCACTATACTACAAGACTGGCTACGCCTAACAGAACTCGATACTGCTTCAACAATAGACACCTGGATTCGGCAGACAGCTCAGTTCAGCAATAGCTTGGGCTCCATAACGAGCTGGTTCTTCATTGGACTATTCCGCCGTTGCTTCGTTTTCCTCTCGACGACTTGTTTCTCGACTTCAACTCCGATTCATTTAGGCTTACGATTGCCGACCCTTTATAGTTCCCGGAAGGTGAGCCGAGATGTTTCTGGACCAATCAGGAGTATCTCGTTTTCTATTGACTCAATTGTTACAAACCTGTAATATTGCTTCCTAGCACAAATATTTTCATAGTAAAAAAGACCATAAAACGATCTTTCTTACTATGAAACTATTTGTGCTGGGAAGCAACATTACAGGTTTGTAACAATATAAAGCATTTTGTCACTTGTATTGCCAAACTTTGATTTATTTTACTATGGGAGATATTTTATGTTCCAAAAGCGAAGATAAAAACTAACATCTGTTTACATCGTAATACAAGTGCAAAGGAGAGAAATTTTTTCCTTCAGTGTTTTTACTATAAGATTTTTATAGGGATTTTTTTACCCAGATATCAATTTAAGCAAGGAAATATTAGGTATCTTTAAAAGAATGTGATAAGCACTAGGGTTTTTTATCCTTTCTCTCTGAGTATGGGAAAAACAAGTCATCAATTTTTTTAGAGAATGTGTAGAATTAATTAAATTAAAAGTGGGAATTGGATGAAGAAATAAGAGAACATTTTAGAATGAAGTTTATATAAACTAATTTCAAATAAAAAAATTGATTAAAATTTAATTTTTATTAAAAATATTACAATATTGTTAATTGACATAATAAAAATATTGTTAATTGACATAAATGTTTAATGTACTATAGAATGAGGAACCCTGCATTAGAATGTTAATCCATTTAAAATTTTAGATAATATATATTAAAAGAACAGAAGAAAATTCAAATTACTTCAAAGAAGAATTTTTCCACAGGAATAAAGCATATTAAACTTTTGATTTGTATTCTAGATTATGAAGTAGAGTAAACTTAAATTTTATTCATTAGCTGTCTGAAGTACAAAACAAAAAGTATTAAAATTATTTAATTCATGCTCTGTATTCATAAAAAAGAATCAATTTTATAAAATAAATCAATACTATTAATTGTCATTAAAGACACTTAAATTTTTGTTTACATGTTTACACTCAGATTTTAAGTAATTTTAAAATTTTATTAAAATTAAGGAATGTTTTCCACTTGAGCAATTCATTTGAGAGTTTTCAAATGAAACTTATTTAATTTTGTTAGCATGCTGTTTTGACAAGACCTTGTCAATAAATATTTTACAGCTCTATGGGAGAAATATGCAAGTGTGTTTCCTAGCATATGGATTGCCAGTGCTTTCAAAGGTGCTACAGAAATGACCCAACTTATTACTCCGACCAGATATCATATATCCAATCATCAAGCATGGCTTAGAGCATTGAATACTTTTGGAAATAAGTTTAATAAAGTGCTAGGCATTGCTATTACTGGCTGGCAAAGGTAAATAAACTATATCTAATTTAGAACTAGTTTTTTTTTTTTTTACACTATCTTCAAATAATATGTATACATTTAAAATATGTAAAATATTTACATTAAATTATATTATAAATTTTTCTTACGTCAAGTATTACTTTAAAAAGTTTACAGTGTTTGAAACTTACTAAATTATTTGTTGTTAATCTATAATTCAGTATAATAATTAATAAGGATTAATTCAGGATAATCAATAATTCTAGGCTATGAAATCATTTCACTACTTGAATGAATTTCCTATGTATCTAGCTTATTTAATTGTTAAATTTCCAAACCAATTTGAGAGCCGCAGTGGCCTGGCTGTTAGATATCGATTTCGGAACTGGAGAGTTTTCATGTACGTGACCCTATTCTCCCAAAGACCCATCGTGTAAGCGAGTCTGGTGCACGTTAAATCTGTCGTGGCTCCCTCTGGTGTGGTGTGGAAGTTTGGAGAGGGACTGCTAGCTCAGATGTTATCGTCGTCATCTGATCGTGGTTCGAAATTACAGGGTTCGTCCCTAGTGTTGCTGTAAAACGGAACATTAATATAACTAAACTAAACTAATCCGAATCAATTTGTATAATTAAACTCGAATTTAGAAGTATAGTTTAATAATGCTGAAAGAAAATAGTGTATAGCAGAAGGGAACAAAAACAACTTAATCTCAAAAACAATTTTTAGGTAAGATATTTTTTATGCTTACAACAAATAAATGCAAAAGATGAGAGATAATGAATCCACCAATTGGTGATCTTTCCAGCATTAAAGTTTAAGAAATTTTAGAATAGAAATATGTCAACAGGGTTCTAAAAACATAAACGTAAAATTTTAAAGCTATTCTTAAAAAATATACTAGAAACATGTTTTTGTTAATAAAAAAAATGAGAAATAAGATGATCCTAAACAATCACAAACACGTGGAACTGAAAAGAAATTAAATTTATTGAGCCTTTTAAGAACCTATTTATGAATACATACACACTTTTTACTTTTTAGTGTACATAGTATAAAGAAAGTACAGTTATAATAAAAAAATTCGAACTTGAGATTTTGATGAATCTTTGCGTTTTAAACCTCCTTGAATTTGAAAAACACATTTTTGAAAAATGTGTGTCTGTTTGTGACAAAGATTACTCAAAAACGCTTTGAGCTAGACGGATGAAATTTGGTATATGGTCGTTATGCAAAATTTGCAGATTTTCTATTTAGAGGGAGCCCGGCTGTTCAATATAAATTAAAGCGATAATTACAAAACGAAGAGAGTTAGATAAATAAAATTCGGTACATAGATTTAACAATCATATTGTAGACTTCTGCTAAATTTTTAGCCAAATCCAAACACAGTTTTACCGTCTGCCCGTCTGTACTTTTTGAAACATTTAAATGCAGTAATTCAAAAATGCAATGCCAAATATATCAAATTTGATATGAGATTTTGTGACTACAAGTGCAATCTTGTATCAACTTTTTGTCTCAATTGTTTGAAAAAAACTTGTCTAAAACACAAATTCCATTTTTGGCTACTATTAACCACATGCCAAAGATTAATCGCCAAATAAGTCCCCAAAGATAACCTGATAGATTCATTAAAATTGTTAAATACAAATAATAATTGTTATTAAACAATAATTGTTAAATACACTCATAAATTTAATGTAACTGCTGTATGTCAGTGATATATATATATAAGAAGACAACATCAAAAGATTGATACACATTTTTGCTATTATTATGCAAGATTTAATAATTTGTAATCTTGAAAGATCCTCCATCAATTCTACTAACATTAATTTAAACATATTGTTAAAAATAACCATTTTATTTACTGTTTGAGGAATCCTGATTTTTAAGATGAGAAAAATCAGTTACGCTCAACTAATGAAATCAATTAAATCTTCAATATTAATTTCAAATTAATTTTATAAAACAATATCTTAACAGTTATATGGATGGAATCATTAATGATTGTAATGCTATTGGGTCACCATCTAACCCTAAGGCCTGATTAAATTATATAGAGATCCTTAAGCAGTAGAAGTTTTAGAATGCATTTTCCTCTCTTTATATTCCTATACCAGATGTTAAATTTAATTTTCTATATGACTAGTTTATTGCAGCAATTTCTGATATACTAACAAAATATTTAATTATACATCCCTTTCAATGGAACTGTTTCCTGTATTTTGATACAAAAAAAAATTAAATAAATAAAAATAATAGTTAAAAAATTAAGATTTAAATTTAAAAGCAACTTTAAAGGACACAGTAAAAAAAGAATTAAGACATTTATTCAATTATAAAATAACATATTTTCTTGAAATTCTTTAGTAAAATATAAAACATGTAAAAAATAATTCATTTAAGAATATTATAATAATGTTTTCTTGCTTAAACAATACCTGAATTGAATTTGAATCAAGTGCACAAGCCTGGTAAATCAAATGATGTCATACTTCTTATATACTCAGAAAATATATAAAAAAAATCAAAATTTCCAAACCTTTTAATGTTGTGAGACCCTCCAGGCAGTTGCCTAGTTTACCTCCTTGATAATCTGGCACTAACACAAATAAACATATGCTCTATAATATTTTTTTCCCTGTATGTGAAAGAATCAGTAATGCATTATAATTTATGAAACAGTAGAAATTTTCTAAATATGTGCATGTTATAAGTTGCCCATAAGATATTCAAAAATATATGTAAAAAAAGCATTTGCTACTAAATTGATTCAAAGTATAATTCACTTTAATATTGCAAAAAAATTAAACAAGCAAATGTATATTTGCTTTCAAAAAAATGCTTCTATTTATAACAGTTTTAATATATTAAGTACCATTGGCATTTAGCATAGTAATACTTACTGCCATAATGGGACTAATTTTTGGTTTAGCCTAATAACACTAAAAATTTTATTTATAGAACAATTATATTTCACTTTTTTGGTTAAATCAAACACATTTCTTTATTTTTTGCTTTGTTCAGCAAATTAACGTTTCTTTCGAAACTAAAGAATTTTCAATGGCATATACCACCCATTAGTTAAATTTTGAAGCTTAAGCATCAGTTTGGATTTCCTTGTAATTTTTGAGATAATATAAAAAAATTCAAAAATAAACCTTATTTATTTCAAATAGAAGAAAAAGTCTTTGAAAATGATTTTTTTCTGATTTTTCCCAAAGAAGAGAGGGGGAATGTAATTTTACATCACAGTTATCATAATCTTGTTATTTGAAACATACTTTAAAAGAAATATGCATAAATTTTTATGTTATGTTGAGAGATAACAGGCAAAGCAAAATAATAATAATTTAAGTATAAGATTCCAGTGCATTAGTGAAACTTAATATATTAATGCTAGTGGTGATCAAAATGAATCTAAGCTATTAATATACTTTTAAATATAATATTATATTAATATTCATGTATTTTAAGAAGAAACTTTTATATATTTAATGTTGAAAAATTATTAAATATATCATTTCTTTACT
>JAPMOR010125199.1:101677-129774 GCA_026543865.1 Argiope aurantia
TTTCTGGATAAACAAACATTTTTAATTTTCCGATATTCAAATAACCAGCTAAAAAAGAAACTGAGTTTTTATTACATTGTATGTGTAAACCCATTAATGAACAAAAAAATTTATTCTCATGTTGATTTGTGATTGCAACATCACCCAACTCTGTTGATAAACGAAAGTTTAATGTGTACTGAATCTTTGTTATATAATTTTAAATAAACTGTTAATGTTAGATATTCATAAACAGTCAGTCTACTTAAATGAGATGTTAGTTAACTGGAACTGTCATTTATTTAGGCTTGAAATCAAACTATTATACAGCTCAAATATTTCATTGGGAAAGTAGCAAATTCATTTGCAAATAAAGTCTGTTTAGTTCTGAAGTATACTCAACATTGGTTACCCAATCATCCATAGTACTTCTTATAGATATATTGCATGTAAAGAACATCCACAAATTATTGAAGAAAAGATATTTCCAAAAAATATTAAATAATTTTGAGCAATTTTTTAATTATTTATTTAGTCAATAATAAATATGTTATAGTGTTATTAAAAAAATCACTATGATTTTGTTGGTTTAACATTTACAAATTTTATTAAATAGCAAGCACATGTACTTTTTAATTATTATTATTACTGCTCAGTTTAAGATCATAAATTCCCACATATATAATGAGAAGCGACTCTAGTGTTTTTATATTGATGCTGGAACAAGACTTTTTTTTTTTTTTTTTTTTGCCCTTGCTAAAAAATTGTTTACTAATCGCCAGCATTCCTGTCAGCGACTATTTGGGAAGAGGATATTTCAGGCATTTTCCGTTGTTTTTCACTACATATCCATTAACTCCATAGTTTTCACCTGATTTCCATAGGTATTGGAAGGTATGCTGAAGTCATTCTAAATTGATATCTATATGAACTAAAGTTGTTTCTGTATAGCATAGTCCAATAAGAGGTACGAACAATCATTTTTTTCTCATAAGAGATACAAGATCAATTTAGACTATCTTTATTGGTTTCCTTCCCCTGAATTTTACAATTCTTGCTAAGAAATTATTTTATATTTTTATGCAAAATTGCTTTGCAAGGGTATAAATTCTACTATAAAATGAATTCAAAAGTCGCCATGAGAAAAGTGCATTCCAAAAAGGATGAAATTTCTAAAAGATGACATGATAGGCACTTATGATAATCAATCTATAAAGTTCCTTTCCAGAGGTGACAAGGCATTAATTCATTTGTTTAATTTTTGAAACCATAAATAGAAATGTGATATGATCTTATGTAATTAGGAAAGATTAAGAAAATAAATTTGATATTGCATGGCTGAAAATATATCCTGTGTAATGTAAAATTCCACCCAGTGAAATCTGAATAAAGAGTTTCAAAAGAATAGATATTCTTTACAGCGTGAAAAAAAGTAGTATTTGTTTTAACAAAACTTTTCAACAGACATAATGTTCAAAGAAGAAAATTGCATTAAATTTCTTGGTATAAACCTTAAGGGCAGTAAAGAATCAAGAAAAGCACAAATCAAGATATCATAATTTATTTTAGTAGTGACAAGGGTAGATGGTGAATAACAAAGTGTTTATGAAAAATGCAGAAAGTATTGCTATTAATACTGGCACTTGGTGTTTGCAATATTATGAAGCAAGTTTTTCTCATTGTAGATGAAAATATGTACCGACTAAAAAAAAATCCTGCATAATTCCTACATCTCATAAGATGACTTCTCCACTTTAGTTACAACTATAATGATTGAACATCCCAAGTCAGAGTTTTTAAGCACTCTTTATAAGATTATTAAAATTATTCTACAATTATGATTTAAATACCTTTATGGCATAACTAAAAATGCTTAGATGTTATTTATGTAAAATTCATATTTTCTATTCCTTATTTGTGTATACATAACTTCTTGATTTTACAGTTTATTGATGAATATAGAAGCAATCAATGTACAACTTGAAAGCGAGTTGGGCAAAATATTTTATCCCAGCACTGTGGAAGAATTCCTAGCAGTTAACATCCACCCTTTCTTGGAGAAACTGCGTAAACTCGTGAGAGATGCTGATCTGCAGATTATTTTCCATTCTGCTCCAGAAGAAATGCAGTCAAATTCAAGTTAACATTTTTAATGCTGATCTAATCAATTTTGCATTTATTTCTCCTAAACCCAGCGATATTATATGTTTACCAAGAAAAACTCTTATAAAAGTGTACATTTTAAAATTTTACAATAAAAAGCATTGACTTTTTAGTGATGTAATATTTGGCAATTGTATATAAAATTTGCATTTCATTTTAATAAAAATTGAATTCCGAGAATTCCTTAACATTTATAATACAGCATTTAGTGTGTGACAGCACTTTGTTAGTGGTTAGAATTTTTATGAAAAATAAATTAAACTGACATTTGAAGGGGGGAGAAAGTCCTTCAGTTTTATTTATAGAAAAAATAAGTTATTGTAGTATCATTTTGTGTAAGATTAATGAAGTATTTGAAAACAGTATTAATGTAATGTGTAAAATCAGAAGTTAAATATTAGAAAAACTCACAAGAATAATAAAAAAAAAAGAATCTGAATGCTGACTTTTTTCCTTTATAGAAAATTTATATTATATATATGAGAATAAGGGGAAAAAATTGATGAACAAATAGATGCATTTTTATAAAATAAAGAAAATATAATAAAAAAATTTTCTACTTAAGCATAAAACTAATTTAAACTTTAGTATTCAAGCAAATAGACATCATTCAAAATTTCAGTGTTTGTCTTTTTTTGTAGCAGAAAATAGAGAGATGCAGTATATATTGTATAAAACTTTATTTTGATGTCCATTAAGAGTAAAAAAAGAACTCTTTAGTCATAATATAGCTGATTTTAATCAGCTGCAACAATTCAAAGATGAAAATTACTAAAATTATGGTAGTCAAAGTGAAATTTGACTAGACAGCTCCTGTGCTCTAAGTTACACTTCACTAATAAATATTTGTACAAAAATTAAAGGAAGCCATTCTCCATCTAATATACAGTTTATCACATTGAAAGTCAGTGTTACAGATGAGAGCAGCCAATAAAATTACAATTTTGAAGTTAATGTTTTAGCTCAGCCATACGATTTAGAGCACTTCCTGCCTTGAACCACTCAATCTGTTGCTGATTCATGGTGTGGTTAAGTAAAATTGTCTCTGTTTTTCCATCTGCATGTTTGATTTCACATTTTACTGGCTATTAAAAAAAAGCAAAATTATATTAGTAGAAATATAAAAATATTTTCATTTTCTGTTAAAAAATTTAATTTAAAAAAATCAATGTATTTATCAAGAATAAAAGCAAAATATTGTTAAAATCGTTTTATATTACAGCTCAATATTACAAAAATAAAACTATAATTTTTAGGTTACACTAAGTATAATGCATCAAAAATAGTTTAATTTTTTTTCATGAATATCTTGAACTCGAGATTTTAGTCTTGCTTGCTTTACACAAAGGAAGCATTTACAGACCCATTTAACATAACCAAATACATGGCATTTGAAAATTCATTTTACTACTGTAAATACTAAATATAAACAGACATGCAATTATCCAAGATAGTCTATTATAATTGTACTTTTGCATAATTGCAGAAATTATGCCATCTTATGTTCAACACTGTTTATATTTTTGATTTGTCAATAAATTTGGCACCAAATGCTTTTCTATGAAAAGGGCCTTAATGAAGTAGGTTTCTAAAATATTAAGATACTTTCAAAAAATTCGATCACCCCTCCCCCTCTCTAAAATCTCAACTGACTGTAAAAGACTGACAACATAATTGAGCATAACAAAACCAAGTGAACGTAATTCATGATATTATAAATTATAGTGTGTATCTTATTGCGATTGAATTATATAAATACTGTACAGCGCTTCGAGGTTTGTGTAGATTGAGAGTTGATAAAACAGTCTCTCGAATATCACAAGACGTTTATTCGTAGAAATCTCTAGAAGATGCAGGAAATGACAGCAGTCACAATTACAAAGCTCCAATTCAACTAATGTAACAGGAAACAGCTTTCAAACACAGAGGTCTCTAATACTTCAGACAGATAATAGCTTCTGTGCAAAAGACTAACACTCAAGTCTTCACTACTCTCTAATGATCATGGTCAATGGGGTCAGTGGTATTTATACTTGATTTGACGTGAAAATCTAGGACCGCCAAGCTTCTGGAAGGTTCTAGGCTATCTCGCTTAATAATGGTCTAAGAGCTTAGGTGATGGAATTTTCCAGAACTATCTAGCTTTCACCAAGAATCTCGTCAAATCACTGGAAATGCCGTTTTTACAAAAAATATGCCTAAATTGTGCAATTTTCACCTCAGAATTTGAGTATTTCAGATCTGTCTAAGATATTTCAAGATGCGAATACAAATATTTACAAAGTTTGTAACAATACACTTACATTTAAATTAATGTAAAGTGTATTCACTTTTTTTTTATTGTAAATTAATTAAATACCAGAAAATTGCATAATTTTACCTCCTTCCCACTAGAAAAAAAAAAAACAGTGCAACAATAATTTAGCATTCATAAATGTTGACGAGCATAAATGAAGCTAATCTTTCAAAAGCTTTTATCACAGCATAAATAAATGTAATTTTTAAAAGTGAAAATATAAAGTGATGTAATTCTCTTAGACAAATTAATTTGATGAATGTGGGAAGAAATCAAAAAGAAAAAATTTAGTTCTCTAAAAGAATTTTTATTTCATAAAAATTACCAATTAAAAATATCTAAATTTATTTCTAAATTGATTTTATAATGCTGCAGAAAGATAAAGAATGAAATATACCACATATATATTTTTTTCGCTTCATAAGCTACTTTGCAATTTTTCCCTTGGAAAACTCATTAAATGAATGCGATTTTATTAGATGGTGCATCTAAATAATTGTTATTGTAATTGCTACATTTGCAATATTACATTAGAAATGCTTACATTCTATTACTTAGCCCACAGAATAGATTAATCAGAGTATAGCCAATTTTCTTAAATTCCATATTCATCAATTTCACTTTCAGCAATGTTTATCATACATGAATAAGAATTCACCAAGAAAACATTTAATTAGAATTACTTGGACTATTCAATATATAGTTAAATTTTAATTAAACATTTTTATAATAAATTTGTTTTAGAAAAATACGAAAGATCATGTCTTACCTTTCCAGGAGCTAAATCTTTTAATCCTATTAGAGAAATGTGATCAGTTGGGTGAATTTTGTCATAGTCACTTGGATTATCAAAAGTTAGGGGCAATAAACCTTGTTTCTTCAGATTTGTTTCTAAAAACATTTTAAACAAAAGTCAATATAGTAGAGCCAGTAAAGAGATAAATAAAAAATCTAATTATATAATGCTGAAATAATAAAATGTTTGACATTTATAGCCACATTAACTTAAAAATTGTCAGTTGAAAATTTTATATATTTAATATGTGTTTTTACATTAAAAAACCACTATTTTCATCTTCATTCTAAACATATACTAAAAGAAATATTTTCAAAATATAAAAATAATAAGGAATAAATATTTTCAAATTCCACAAAACAATTCAAGTTGGTATTACTATGAGATGACATAAATCAAGCTATATTATTAAATACCGCTGAATAAATATACATTCCATTTCATTAAATATTCCTGAGTATAACCCAAATTAATTTAAAAATAATTTATTTGAACAGAATATTGCTTCAAATCCTTTATTTCATTACTTATATAATAAAACTCCATATTCTTGCATTATTAACATGAGAAAAATAATAACGATGCTATCTTTTCTCAATCTAATTTCAATTACTGCTATATATATGAATTAACGTATTTCATTTAAAAGCACATGTATGTAAATGATACAGCAAGTAAAACTTACCATGAATTCTAGCAAAACTCTTTACAATAATAGCTCGACCTCCAAGATGTCTTGGTTCAAGAGCAGCATGTTCCCTACTACTTCCTTCACCATAGTTTTCATCACCAATAGCAACCCATTTAACACCATTAGCCTAGAAAAAGTAAACAATTAAATTATATTTTGCTTGCTTTTGCCTTTGTTTAACTTAAAAAATTTGCTTAATTTAAAAACTGTTGATGTAGATTAAATATAATTTCTATGCAATTTATCTGACAATGTTAATTTTCTGAATACATTTATTGATGTTAATTTCATTTTACAAAAACTGGCTCAATTTTTAATTATTATAAGGAGCATTTTTATAGAAGAGAGGGTATCTAAATATAAATTGTAAATATAACTTATTGCAAAGTATCTTCCTCATACTGTTTTCACAGTCATATACTCCCTGAGTTATTAGTTAATTATTTATTCAATACATGAAATATTTTTAAACGAGCCAATGCTAATAAAATCTATTTTCTAGTAATTTTGCAGGTTAAAGGCAACATTTATATAATTAAAATAAAACATTAATAAATTATGTATTTTAAAGCAAATTAAATCATCTATCAAATTAAAAACTTACAAAACTGAAGTTATTAAATAAATGTATATTCTTATTAAAAGATACTTCTTGCAAAATAAAAATCAACTCAAAATCTTCTAGAATCAGTATAATTATTATTAAATCAAAGCAACAGCAAATAAAAGATTCTAATTTCGAGTTAAATAAGCTTGTTCAACTAAAATTCATGTCAAAAATAATTTCAAATAGCATTTTTAACTGTATTTTTAAATACTGAATTGAATTAATGTTGCAATAAATGTGTTAGAAAAGATGATGCTAAAGAAAAATTAGGATGCAAATTCGCAAAAAAAAAAAAAAAAAAACCTTGTTTCAATTGCATTTAACACTAGATTTACCAGACCAGTCATTTTGACTGGTCGTGCAACTTCAATTCAAAATTACTGCTACATTAAACATTTGCTTTCCAAAATGATGTTATGACTTTTGTAGCTATAAATAGAGAATGCATTTTATGAACTTAATTTTACTTTATATATGTTAGAAACAAATATATTTTTTTTGTTATAACTATTTATACCAGTACCAGTCAAAATGACTGATAAATGTTTCTATGAAGGAATCATGAGAACGTGGAAATACAAATAGTGCCCATACGTCTTTTGTTCAATACTTTATCGTTATTGAGCCGATTTAGGTGATTACGGTGTCTTTAGGATTTTTTTACGAGTACGTAGTCCAAATGATCTCCAAACGTAATCATTCATCTTTACCCATACTGGTAAGAAGGTAAGAAACATTTATGTGTATTTGAATTTATTCTAAAATATATTCTTCGGCAAGTAGCCTGCCTGCATATCGTCAGCCCCTGAAAATGTCAAAACGAATAAAAGTTTCTACATATTTAGAAAATGCAACCAGCATACCTCAGGATTGTTCAGATGTGGAAAGTGAATTATATGATAGCGACGGTGAATTATTAGATACACAAATTGATCCACAAGGCAATGATGAAAACAGTGCTATTATCTTGAGTAGTGATGAGGAAGTTCCTGATGAAGACAATATAGATCAGTCAAGTGACAGTGATTGCAAAAATATTCCAAACAAATGTACGAGACGATGCATGCGATTCCCTTCCAGTTCTGAAGATGAAGGTGGAAGTAACTTACCAAATCAGCAAACCGAAATTGCTGCAGACGGAACTATTTGGACGAGAATTGAAGAAGGAGGTATTGTTCACCATTGTTCGATGTCACTGATCAAATGGCACGAAAATATACGGTGAAGTCTGATTCCAGGAGGTGGCCACTTCAAGTGTTTTTCAATATTTTAGATTTAGCCGGAATAAATAGCTGGATATTATACAAAAACACGAGAAAATATCTCACGGAAAGACTTTTTGTTTCGATTAGCAGAAGAACTTGCTTCAGAATATCAGACTTCAAGGACTAAACCATACGAAGCTGATATACCAACTACAGGTGGCACGGTTTCTGCACGCAAATAGTGTCAAATAGGATACTGCAATAACAACAAGACTACAAATATTTGCAATAAATGCAAAAAAATTCTATGCAGAAAGTGTACAAGTAACAAAATCTTCATATGTAGAAATTGTGAGCCTATAAAAAATTATATGTTTTGTTATTTAAAGATGTCCATAAATCCATTTTTGTATAAAAATTAATATTGTTAAACCCTTTTCACCATTTTTTAAGAATGAATAAAGACTGGAAATCACAATGAGCATTTTTTCTTATACACCAGTCATATTGACTGGTTATGGTAGAAACAGATATATTTAAATGGCTGGTAAATCTAGTGTTAAGTAAGCATTAATGTAAAAACAATTGCATATTAAAGTTCTCATTAAAAATTTTTAAACAAATCATTTTTTTTGAAATTATAATAAGGACATAATTATATAAATATGATTAACATTTAATGTAATAAAAACAAATATACCTTGTAGTGCCGTGCTGTATCGGGAACAGAGCCCCACTCGCCAGTCAACTGATTTTTAACTTTGTTTGCTGTATCATTTTCAGAATTGATGGCTCTAAAATAAACAAAATATTATTAAAAATTAAAGTAAAAAATTTCTTGCATTTTGATAAGATTTGTATTGCAATTACAATAACAAGAAAATTTAAGATCTCACTTAAAAAGAATAGAAAACTTAAAAAGAAAAGCTTAAGAAAAATAATTAGATCCATCGATTGACAAAACAGCCTCAGATGTTTAAAACCTATTCTTGTATTTCATTCAATTAATTCTTACAAAATCTTAAGAAAATGTATTTTGAATTTAAGGACATTCTTATGTTAAGACAAATTAAAAGCAAAAAATTAGGCATAATCAAAATTTATTATATTCCTTACCCAATAAACATGTTGTTTGAAATATTATCAAGATGACCTCTGTATTTCAACCATGGGCCAGCAGCACTGATATGATCAGTTGTGCACTTTCCTTTAACCTGAAAAAAAAATTACTAAGGTTTACAAGTTGAAAAAACTGACTACAAGTCACAAAGTTAATTAAAGTTTTCATTAAAGTTTTTTTTATTTATGTGATTACAAATTATTCATGTAATAAAATAAACAAAAAATTACTCCTTTAATGATAGAATTTAAAAAATGGCATTGAAGAGAAAATTGTTCATTATAGTCTGTATTTTCAATAGGCAGTTCAAGGTCATATTTTCTACCACATTACTAGTACCAGACAACCAATAACGAGGTAGAAAATGTGACCTTGAACCACCTATTGAAAATACACAGACTATAATATGCTTTTACATTAATGTGATATAAATTAGTATCTTCAACATTCAATGTTATTTCAGTTCTATATTGAAATATCATTTATATACTTCCAATTTAAAAGTTTTAAAATTATTGAAATATTCCTTTTTCTATTATAATTTTGAAACATTTATTATTACATTTAAATTTTGAGTTTATTTTTGATGTCAAAATACATACATAAGGAATTTTTTTAAAATATATTAAATATGATCTCTATGCATTTCTCCCTTTAATAGATTCATCTACTTGCCTTCAAATTATGCAATATAAATTTACCTTTTCATTAGACATAATCAGAAAAAGAAGCAATATTAACAAAATACAACTTAGATGCTTAAATTTGGACATAATTGTAACTTCTGATAATTTTTTACACTAATAATAAGAATATAATTATTTAATTTTAAATAAAAAAATATATGAACAAATTTATTATGAGAAATAAGAATTTTAGCCAATTTATATAAGAAAATTCTTACAAACTACAAAAATAGCATACACAATGATAAAAGATTCCTGATCCCTCCCAAATAAAGGACATAATAAAATGTTCAACACCTTTAAAATTCATAAAGCACAACTTGTTACTTTTTAACTACAGATATAGAAATCTGTTTAAATTAATATGCAAAAGTTTGGAATTTTTAAATTATCCTATCAATTGAAATTAAAAGTAACTAGAATTTCATTACACATTTTCAAGGAAGAAATGAAATAAACATTTTTTGAAATGAACATTAACCATTTTAACATTATTTTAATGTAATTTCAATCCATCAAGCAATTATTTTGACTGATAACTTTACAGAAATAAAGAATGAACATTAAAAGTATATAAACAGTATCTTGTAATATACATTTGAAGATGAACATTTTAACTATTGAATTTTAAATAAACACCCATAAATTAGAATAGCTTGCATTTAAACAAGACCAAAAGAAATGATTCAAGTTTTTGAAAGAGTAAAGAGGTAAGGCGTTCCTTTTACTTTACATTCATTATAAAGGAATACAAGCACATCCTATTCATACACTCCAATATTGGTTATCCACTCATCCATTATACTTCTTACAAATATATTACATATATTAGATATCCAGAAATTATTGAAGAAAATGTCTGTTTTAAAAGAATTTTAATTAATTCAAACTTTATTCAAAATTATTTAATGGACATTTATTATTGACTAAATATATACATGAAAAAAATTAAATCAAAAAATCATACAATACAATTTACTTGATCAAATAAATTAACACTATCTGTCAGACATTTAACATTTTTTTTTATTATTATTATTAAAGAGCAAGTACTTGTACTTAGTCATCATTGCTCAGTTTAATACCATAACAAATTCCCATGAGAAGCAACTATAGCCTTTTTTAAACCATGCTAGATTTTTTTTCCCCCCACTAATCAGCAATTTGCTGTGAGGGAAAAAGAGGGCATTTGCAACGTTTTTTTTTGCGATTTTCTGCATTTTTCATCATATATCCACAACTTCATAGTTTTCAGCTAATTTCCGTAGCAAGTATGGAAATTCCATTGCTGTTGGAGAGTAAGTTTATTGTATAAAGCACAAAAAAGACAAAAGATTAGTTCACTTCAAATAAACATTTCAAACCAAATTTTTTTTAACAGAGCTTTATATACATACCTTGATAAGAACTTTCATGTCAGTCAAATCTTTGCCATCCCACTTGTCGAAAGGTGCCAAAAGTTGCAGCCTTTCACTTTTAGGGTCCACATCAACTTGCACCTTGGAACCATCTGCAGGAGGAGCTTGATATGTATCCTCACCAGGATCAAAACCTCGAGGAGGCAAATCTTGTCCATGAGGAGTCTTGAATTTAAACTTATCACCTGAAATTTTTTAAAGAATTTAACTTTAATTTTTATTTAAAATTAAGGTATTCATTCCTTTACAATGTAACTAATTGCTTTGCATCAAAAAAATCTAATCAAAGATTTGAAAATAGTACTATAACAACTTTAAATTGTTTAAAATTTTCATTAAAAATGTGTTCACAGGAAATTTTAAATGGTTAACTTGGAATTTCTTTTTGTGACAAATCAATAATTTAAATAATGAATTTAAACAAAATATTATAAACAAAATATATTGGAAATTTTATAAAAATAACGGCATATAAATAAAAGTTTATGAATAAAATTCACTAATAATTATTCTTTCATAACCTTCAGCCCAAATCAAAGTAAGCCATTCAATGTATATTTTACAGATAAGACAAAAACCTGAGTCAAATATTATATATTTGGGACCAAATGTAGATTATATTGTTACAAAAGATAGCAGAGCTACTTAAATTTGTATTGAAAAGTCATTTGTGTGGCCCTTAAACAAGTATTATAAGTTATATGAACAACACCAGTTCCAATCAACTACTTTTCTTTTACAACATGTAAAATATAAAAGACCTATATAAGTGCAATAAGCTTAAAGCAAAAGTATATTGTTTCTGATTAAATAAAACTTATTTCTAATGAAAACCAATCATCACTTGTAACAATGTTCACATGACTGAAATGTCATTTTCTACATAAGCATAACAGGAAATTGCCAATTTACGGGTGACCAGTAAATTATGCATATTTAGTATTTAAAATGCGAAAACTTTTTTTTATAAAGATTGTGGATCTTATGAATAATGCAAATAAATTCCTTTTGATAAAATTTAACGATATTTATAGAATCACTGACTACATAATTTGCTTCTGTTAATGCACTTGTTCCTCAAAACATTTCCTGACAACTTTCTTTCATCTAAACTTTTGTATACTCAGATATTTTTAGAAGAAAAAAAAAGCGAAAAATAACATTCCAACAATGATGTCTATATACAGCTTATAATGCACCTTAAAAAGAATTTCCAACAAACCATTAGCTCCAATCAACTCATCAGTCAATGGATTAAAATCTAATCTTCCTGCAGTTGCTAAAGCTACAACAAGTTCTGGAGATGTAACAAATGCATGAGTAGCAGGGTTGGCATCATTTCTGCCAGTAAAGTTACGATTGTAAGATGACACAATAGTATTCTTTTCTCCTTTCTTAACATCTTTCCTGCAAATATTAAAATCTTAGAGAATAGGAAAGTAAGTGAAATATAAATAAAATCAAGTAGATAAAACCTTAACTATCACTTACCTATCCCACTGACCAATACAAGGACCACATGCATTAGCCAAGACAACACCATCGAAATCTCTAAATGTCTGAGCCTGTCAATATAAATGTTTAACTGCTTAGCATAGTTACAAGAAAAAATATATGCACAATTTTACCATAAATATAGTATTAATCTATTTTTTACATTTTCTCCCATCACACTCTATTAATCCCCTTGGATTAAGTGATAATTTATGTGAAAGTACATCTGCAATTTATGTTTTATGTCTCTTAATATTACTAATCCATTAGTCCTTTAAGAGGTATAAAAATGAGGCAATATTATCTTCATTTTTATGTTACATATAAAATATACCATAAAATAAATACGACATACCAGGCCATCTCTTTCAATAGTTGCCCTAATTTGTTCAGAACCAGGAGTGACGGTAAATTTTGCTTTAGATTTAACACCGTGATCAAGAGCTTGTTTTGCTAAAGAAGCAGCCCTTGTCATGTCTTCATAACTACTGTTTGTGCAACTTCCAATCAGACCTATTTATTGAAATGACAAAGATTTAATTTTTAAAAAACATACAAATACAAAAGAAAAGAGCAATACATATAAATTTACATTAAGCATAATCAGTTAAACAAAAATGAAAAAATTCCTGCAATTATAATTACACCAGTTCAATGAAAATCCATGCACTTTTGCTATAATTCGTTTCTTAAACAATTTAGAAAAAATATATAATTTAATAAGCAAAGAAAAGCCATGACAGTTCATTAATATAAAAGACAAGTATTTTTTAAATGCATGGTCACTTATTTTGATTAAGAAAGCATCTTCCATGCTTCTTTATACATAATTGTGTTTAGGAGAAATTGTCTATAGTCTGCTAAATCAAAGTATTCTCCAAAAATAAATATGCATATAGAAACAGTTAAATTGTTCTCGTATCTATATTTCCTGGAAAAAATATCTGATGAATATTTTAAATCAAAATCAAACTGTATATTTTCCACTGTAACTGTAAGTTTTCCTAAAATTTTAAATTTGTAAAGAAAATTAACTAAAATTATTGATTTTAATAATTATTCAGGAATGTACAAGTGACCAGATATAACATGCAACAGTGTCTGAATATAAACACCATTTATATAAAATTCCATTTCATTATTTTCTACACATAGAAAACCAATGTACATACCAACTCTAATATCAAGAGGCCAATCATTGGCTTTAGCATTCTTTCCCAATTCGGAGATCGGATGTGCAAGATCAGGAGTAAATGGTCCATTTACATGAGGCTCTAACTTTTAAGGGAAAAATGAAGGTTGAAAATTTATTTTACTCCTGTATTTGTATCATTTTTACAAAAAGCATTAATACAGAAGGTGGCAATTACCTCATCCAGATTTATCTCATACACTTTATCATAGTGACAGCCAGAATCTGGAGTAAGCAATTCAGTAGCATACTGGTCAGCTAATTCAGCAATTTCTGCAACATAAAAGAAAATATTTAAACATGCAAATTTAAGAATATGTGTATAGATAGTAATCAATATATCACAATATAAAGAAAGCGTTTTTCTTTCAGAAATAAAACAATACATGCATAAAGTTTAATTTTTGATAGCATATTATATTTTAACTGAATTAAAAACTGTGAACATACTCCAGAATTAAATATACAAACCTTGTCTTTGAGTTGCAACTAAATAATCTCTCATTCGTTTATTATATGGGAAAATTGATGTTGTGGCCCCAATTTCAGCACCCATGTTGCAGATTGTTCCCATTCCTGAAGTAAAGAAAATAGAATTTCATAATATTTAAAATTCAATTTTCGTTAAAATTGTAATATTCAACTTTAATATTATAAGACTAACAGACAAGTTTATATTAATATTTATTGCAATAAAAACTTTAAATTCACGATAAAAGCCATACTAATATATATCTTTTACTGTAAAAAAACTTACCAGTACAAGATACAGAATCCACACCAGGTCCAAAATATTCCACAATAGCACCAGTACCACCTTTGACAGTTAAAATCCCAGCAACTTTCAAGATAACATCTAAAATGCATTCAATGTATTTTTTAAGTAAATTTAATAAAATATTTTTAAAATGCCTACATATGCAATAATCATATGTATTAAAATAATTATAATAATACTAACTTTTTCATTATGTAATTAAATTCAAGAACTAATTATAATTCAATATGTATTCACATCAGTGATCTTAGAAATTCTTCGGCAAGTTTGTCACCAAGCTCTAAAGATCACCGATGCAGCACCCAAACATCCAATACAGATGATTGTAAATCAGTCTTTCCAGTGATAGAAATAACCATGCTGGAAAGCAGCATTACAGGCTTGTAACATTATTAAAAATCATAAAACTCGCTATTTAAAGAGTTATTGATCTGATTTAAAACAATCAAAACTGATATTCTGTTTAAAGGGTAAATAAAAGTAAAAGCTTCTATTTAACATAAGCCAGGAAGAAAAAATTATGCAACAGCATTTTCTTCTCTTAATGTAAAAATAAAAGTCTATTACCAGTATAATTTCATTCAATCATTAATAGAAAAATAGATTATGTATAAGGATTAAAAAGAAAACATTTCAATAACATTAGATGATACATATTATTTATTACAAATACAGAAAAACACATTCAAAGATGCACTGTATCTACCAAACAATTATTAATCCATAAAACTAAAAAAAAAAAAAAATGTTTGCAAAAATTACACAATGCGAGAAACTTGAATCACATTGCACCTGTAAATTGCAAAATATGTTTGCTTTAGGTCTAGAGAAAATTGGTGTTGCTTAATGATAAACATTAAGTACCAATATTCCAACGAATCTAGCAGACCACATAACTTAACATGTTTTCCAGTTTATTCTCCAATTTAAAAATTTTAAAAATTGATTTTCATACATTTTAGTGAATTTAAAATAAAATATAAAGATTAAAAAAAATGGCAATATGAAAATTCATAGAATGAAAAGTAAAACATACAGTTTAATGGAATATATTTTTTTAAAAAGAATTTCCATATATTCAACTATCCATATATAAGTAAAATACTTATGCCGAGATTATATAAAAATTATGCAAGTAATGCAAAATTTGCATTAAATATAAAAGTAATTGAAATATGAAAACAACATGGTATAAAAATAGAGCGGTACTGCCTATTTTTCTTTAAAAATGGACATTTTGAGAGTATTAAAAAAATACGTTCAGAGTTTTAAAAAAATGTTGGAAACTAAACATAAAGCAAAAGACCAGTATAAATTCAAAACTTATCAAAAATTATTCTTAAAAATCAACAAATAAATGGCTTATATTAGTATTTTGGGTTCAGAACTAAAAAAAGTTACCAAAAAAGATAACTTATAAATCCTTTGTGACAGAAAAAGGTTACGTTTTTCAATATACACTAATAGCACATTTTTAATATAGCAATACATTTTTATATATCTAATTTATTTTCAATTGAATAAAAAAACATGCATCTTGATGTTTTTGCCATATTTGTTGTAAAAGAAAAAGGGAAGGCACCAAACATTATTAATGTTATTTAAAAGAAATTTACAAAATTATCAAAATAAAAAGATATCAAACCTTTGGGTGAAGTCCATCCAGACAATTTACCAGTAAGTTTAACGCCAATAATTTTAGGGCATTTTAATTCCCAAGGTAAGTTTGCCATTACGTCAACAGCATCAGCTCCACCAACTCCAATACACAAACCTCCAAGGCCACCTGGAATTCAAATACATCAGTAAATTCCATAGCTTTAGCAAAGGCTTGTCCATAACAAGTGAAAGAAAAACAAAATCTCACCTCCGTTAGGAGTATGGCTGTCTGTTCCAATCAATAATACACCAGGGAATGCATAATTTTCAAGAACTATCTATACAATATAAGGTAAACTATTATAAGAAATTCGATTTTCAATAAGCACATGAATTACAGTTAGTAAAATATGTATGCAGTTTGATACACGGCAAGCATAAACTTCAAGCAAGCCACACTTGAACTGCACAAGGCATTTTGTTGTAGGTCTGCACAGTGGAATAAGAAAAAGCTTTAAGTTTTGAAATTCCAGCGAGAATTATTTTTTATTCCACTTAGACCATACCAAAACATTTTACATAGCAGTTAATAAACAGCAAACTTTATAATCGGAAAGAAGATATTTCATATATAATAGCTTCTATAAATTTGAGAAAAATCACAAAAACAATAATAATTAAAACCCCAAGTTCAATACAAATAGACTATATAAAATGCATACATGGCACATGCTTGGGGGGGGGGGGGAGAGAAGGATATTGAACTACATAAATAAAAAATTTTAAAAAAATTGAAGCAAAGTAAGATTAAGTGAGCATTTTTTTTTAACAAAAAGTGCCTCAGATATTAAAAATGTGCATTAAAATTATTGCATTAAAGAAAATTAATGTCAAGAATAATAAAATTCGATTCCAAAAATACTGAAAGTAATGTTTCTACAGAAATGTGTTATGTGTGAACAACACAATTATAAATTATAACCAATTATGCATTCTATGCAAAAATAATTTCAGAAAGAATGAAACATCACTTCCTAAATTGAGTACAAATCTTTAAAATAAGGCCGAAGTCATCATGTTAAAAGAAACTTCTACATATTGCTTCAACATACAGAGTATTCCAAATTAAACAAATGTTTAAACCTCTGTTAGGAAAAATACTTGGTCACTTTTAAACAAATTATGTACAGATTCTCTTAAATTTACAGGTTTGATTTCTGAAATTTTTTTTAGCATGCATTTTGACCACTAGAGGAAGAAATGGCACTGACAGCAAAGAGTCTACATATTTTTTTCCCTGAAGATGCCCAACAATTGTTTATGCATATAAACATGTCGTGATAAAATAAATATCAAAGTATAACGTACATTAACTTTTATTTCTATCGCATGAAATTAATTACAAGATACAATATGACCCAAACAGATTTGCACATTAATTTTACTGCTATCGCATATGGAAGTACATTATCATCAGAAACGTGGCTCAATATATCTATAAATAAAATTTAATGCACAGCATATTCCACAGCAAATCATTTACTTAGAAATGGGACACATGTTGCAAAATAATTCTGTCTTTAAATATTTTTACATCCTAAAGTCACAAGGGTTTAAATCAAGTGGGCAAGATGGCCAAAATGTTGAAAATGATTAACTATTTTATTATTAAAACATTTTTACTATAATAATTATTGAAGAGTCAGCATGATTAATGTGAATCATCTTCCTTGAAGATTGTGAAGGGAGGATTCCTTCTGTTGCTTCAACAGAAAAACTAAGTTTTAAAACATCAATCTCAACATAGAATTAGTTACAGAACATATCATTAGCCTTGGAGCCATGATTTCTTCTAGGAAATAAGGATCAAATATGAGTGGAACCACGCCATTTTCACAGGATGCAATGGAATTTGTTGAAAATTGTACGCATTTATATTAAATATGGCAGTTGTGAGGATTTACAGCACCATTTAATTGGAAATGACTCAACGGCTGCCAGTACATGCCAAAGTCATTCACCATCCACTACTATCCAAATAATGAACATCAAAGCAAATATTTTCCATATCTTATTATCACTAGCAAGTAAATGCTGAGCATGGGATATCTTAAATAGATATAACTTCAGGATATTTCTCATAATACTCCATATTGTCCAATACTACACTTACAACACAGAACATTCAAGTCACATTTTATGTTGATAGTATTTTTTTTAAATTAATTTCACTGTTTTTGTAATTTAACTCGCACAAACCACAATATTTAGCAAAGAAATTTATTAGTAAGAAAATATAGTGTTAAGATAGTGTCCAGAAATTTACGAACAATGAGTAAAACAGACCCCCCCTCCCAAGAAAATACATTTAAATATAAAATACATCAATAGATGATATGCAATAATTTTAATATTTTAGATTAATATATATTATCATTGAAAATATTGACAAATCAATATTCAGTTTGAAATTGCAATGTTCAAGGAATACTAATTTATATAGAAATATATTTAAAATTTATAAATTATATACTGTATTAAATAAGGTTATCACATAGGGCACCAAAAAAAGAGGATAATTAAACCTAAAATGATTAAAAAATAAGATTTTATAAGGAAAATTAAAAATATCTCAAAATAAAGCTCAAGACTATCAAGGATAAAAATAATTTCTATTTAATTTCAGACAATATGTTATATTACTTTAAAATTTTACAAATTATTGCTACAAATTAAATTCGTTACAATAATGAAATAACAGTGTTATTAGCAAACAATTTAATAGATATTACAGAAAATAGTACATTTTAGATTATAAACTAATTAAAAATATATCTAAATAAAGTAAAATTGTAGAAAAATACTGAAAAACATCAAAACAATGAGCATTCATCAGGAAAAATGTCTTACTTGATGAATGATACCACTTCCTGGTTTCCAAAAGCCAACACCATACTTAGCTCCAGCTGTTTCCAAGAATTTGTATACTTCTTTATTTATATCCTACAATGAGAGAGAATATCTTAACTGCTGTCATAATAGAAAAATGTCCAATTTTTAAAATTAAAATTTGAAAATGATCACCCATATATTTTACAACCAAATATTAAAAAATGACCTAAAAACATCAAAAATTAACTTTAATATTAATTTTAATACTTTTAGGACAGCAATTATAATAAATAACTTTATTTTTTAAGCTTTCTAGGAATAAATTCGGAAAATATTTAAGGAAAAATCACTTCAAAACCATCTTAAAGTACATAGAAAAATCTTTTCATTCCTATTGATTACACAACTAAAATACTTTCTCCAATTCTTTCCATTCATCTCAAGTTTTTAAAAAATATATTCAATTATAATGACAAATTCAAAAAAAAGCTTGGTACTTCAAACAGATTTAGTTCAAAATTTGGTGTCAATTTAGTAAAAATCAAATGCCAAAGACTATACGTGAAGTTAAGGATTTTTAATTCTAATGATATCCACAGATACAGTATTTTAAGATGTTTAAATGAATAAGAAGCAATGGAAGGAGAGATATTTCCAGTGTTTATGGAATGGGTCTATATATTAATTAGCATTATTCAAGAAAGAAGTTCATTACCTGTGCCCCTTTTAAAGAACTTTTCACCCTGACATAAATATTTAAAATAACTCGTAAAATAATTACAGCACCCAAGGTTGTTAATTAATCTGATTGGTTGAGTGGATAAGAGCTAATGGAGATGGAAAAAACTATTAACGTAAAAAGGACTGACAAAAAGTTATGAAGATAGAGATTAGTGAAAAATTAACCATTTGAACTGTCGCATTGATCTACTATAGGAATGAATTTTATATTATGCAGACTTATTAACTGGTTACCTTAAATGGATAGACTATTTAGAAAAAAAAATTGTTCTTGTTGAACTCGCAGAGAAGTTTACTTTTTAAGTCTTTTTTTGGAGGCATGATCATTTGTATACATTTACAATGTAATTCCTTTTTTGTAATAATTTTTTGAAAAAGTATTGCAATATTGTTTCATAAATATAACAAGAAATAAAGAACTTGCAACAAGATACAATTTTAACTATCTAATCAAAACAGCAAAAAACAAATGCAGATATAGTTCTAAAACTGCTCCTCACATTACACTGGAGATGCTTTTATGCATCAAAATTCATCATAACCTACAAAGTTAATTTTTCTATTATCAGATTTATTTCTATGTAATTCATATACAAGTAAAAAGAAAAAAAAATACTTTACTTTTGCTCTTATTAAATCTTTATCACCACTAATCTGGGCTTCTATCAAGTGATCACAATGAATAGTTGAAGGTACAGCTACCTATAAAAATATTTAAATTAACAAGGAGACAATGCTACTAACAAAATCTTTCACAGAATGCAACTTATTTTAAATATTTCTTTACAAATATTTAAAACTATTATAACAGTTATAAAAAAATCTTTAAATAGAAATCAAACAATTAAAATTCACTGCATATTCAAAAAATACATTTTTCTATAACAATATCTAAAGGATTTTTTTCTGAAAATGGTTACTTGACAATCAGAAATAAACATTTGTGTAGTTCTCGCTGCCCTTAAAGATGTATTTGTTTTAAAACTTTTTAAGCATATGATTCAATTTTCAATATATAAATATTTTAATAGTTTATAGATAAGTAGATATATTCAGAAAAGTAAATTTGGTAAAATATTTGTATTTAAAAAAAAAATCTTCAGTTGAATAAATTACATGTCAGAAATCAGATATATGGTTTATTATTCAGGAAGGACATTTTGATTTAAACAGAATAAGCAATGTATTTATGTAAAACAGAAAAACTTTAAACAGATTAGTACTCTGAATGCTACTCTGATAATTAAATTGGGAGATCATTTTATAAACAATGAATTACTTTTAAAAAATCCAAATTTATATATTTCAAGGATATTATCATAGCTGAAATATTTAAAAATTTATTAAAGTATAAAAATCAACATCAAAACTTTCACATACCTTCGGCAGACCACTGGATATAAATTGAAGCATGGCCATCTAAAAATAAAAGTAAAATATTTTAGATTTCAAATATTATCAATATTTTTGTCTACAGAAATATAGTTTTCAAAAATATTTATATAAAAAGTCCTTAATAGTATTTACATTTATTAAATGATTAGTGGTAGAAAAGTCAATATTAACTTTATTTTAGCTTATTTTAAAAATATGAAATATACATTGTCAACTTTTATTAATGGTATCATGATGTATAATAGATAGCAATACTATATATTTTGATTTCTTACGATTCTTTGATTTATATAAGGTTCTTGTTCTTTTGAAATCTGAATGTAGAAGAATAAACATTTCTAGTTTCTGTTTGTATAAAGTCAATAGGAATTTCATCTTTGTTTCCTTTCAGGGTTCCTACAGTATAGTTTGTTTCTACAGCAGTTACCTTCTTTTGTAAAAGTTCTTTCACTAGGGAATAATTTGTACACCAAATATTGAATAATTTGTACACAAAATATCCAACTGAACCAAACAAGGAAGTTCACAAACATTTTGGAATTCCAAATAGTAAAATTTCAAACCCGAAAGGACCTTCATTTGTTATCCTATGTATATCTCCACATTGTAGCTATAACATGTTTTGGATCATCCATTGCAGATATTTCAATTCCCTTACTTGATTGTTTTTTTGGGTATATACTGAGTAAAAGAAAGCTAGCCGCACCTGATTACAACATTTTTAGCAATAATATCACATTCTTCTTCAGAAGACTCAATTTCATCCAATAGTTACATCTCATCTCTAACCTCAAATAATCAACTTTATAACACAATTTCTGAATGCTCTCTTTTTTCATGATCCATCAGTTTATTTGCACATCATTTATTAAATTATTTAGCAAACAAAACAAACTCTTGACTTCAAATTTCATAGGTAGCATATAAAATGTACACTGTTTAAAATAAGAAATTTTGAAGCTATAATGGTAATATTGTGAATATCACTCGCTCTGTTACTATGTAGATTCAAGAAATGAATTGAATATTGTATGCACAGGGTGGAAAAGAAAATACTAAACTTGTCAAAGAAGGTTGTCAGAAAGATACCGAAATGATTATTAATCACATATTCATTTTTTCTAAGAATTGATGTTTTTCTAAAAATGTGATGACCTGGGCCTCCTCTGATCTCTCATGGGTTAATATATTATTCAATTAATAAATGCTAATATGAAATTATACACTTATTTATAAATATACAGTACATTATCCTTTATCATATAAAAATTACAGAAATAAGAAGCCAATGTTACTTGTGCAGTTGCATCTTGCATGGCAACTCGATCTGGTCTCAAATTTAAATAGCTCTTGCCTCTTTCAATTTCTTGGGTAGCTGGTGAATCCAAGTGTGAATATAACACTTTTTCTGCTAAGGTTAAAGGCTTTTTTAATCTAAAAATACATTTCCATTCTGTTAATAGACATAGTTAAATATAAATTTTTAATCATCTCAATTTAATCTTTTAAGATATGTATAATTATTTACCTGTCACGAACAATTCTCAAGTTTTTCTGCAACTTTTCATATGGCACAGGAGCTGTATCAAATTTACTCATAGCAACCTACAGTGAAAAAAAAAACACTTTGAAATCCAAATTAAAAAAAATTATAAAACAAACATAAATAAACTCCAAATTAATATATCTTCAAATTTCCCCAGCAAAAAAATATTTTGTAACAATTAATGCTCTTGTTAATCTTTAATGTTTTATAGATATATGTTTGTATGAATTTTATTCAATTTTTTAACAAAGATTTTGTATGATATGTAAAATAATAAAACTATCTAAAAACTATCAACATACAGAAATCAACTCTTCAAAATACAACATTCATGGGTTGAAATTTATTTTAGTGTGCCCCTCTCCTCCGAGTTTGTCGCCAATATAGCAACTCAACAAAACTATCTAGCAACCCTAATGCTGTTTTGTTTACTACCTTTTACAATGGTTAAGTTACACATGAACAAAACTATTTTAAGAATAGTTAAATTAAAAATATAAAATATCAATTAAAGATTTTAATTTAGTTCTATATTAAGTTTCTTTTTACTACTGATAAGACACTGCAATGTTATTTTTAATGTGAACATGAACAGAAAATATTTATTCTTTAGCAATTTTTAACTGTCAGTATGCACTTTAAGAAATCATCTGTTCTTATTTTAAAAATTCTCTGAAATGAAATTCCTTGCAGTTCTCATAATTCTTTATTGTTCTCCAATGGTTCTTTTGACAATTTGTTATGCCGTTAATTGTGCAAGAATGGCAGTCTGGTGAATGGGAAGGCAGGAAGTATTTTGAATCTGCAGAATGGATGAAGGGTGAGTGAAATATGTATTTCTTTTTTAGAAGAAGTTAGGAAAGGATGCTTGTTTGAAATTTTGTATGGAGCATGGTTCGATTGATTCTAAACATGTATGTCTAGTGTATGGTAAGAATATGAAACTAATTGATTTGGATGAGAGAATCGATGGAAAGATCTGGTGTTGCAGAAGGAAAAGATTGAATTCACACCACATTAAAAAGGCCTGAAAGGAAGGGTTCGTGGCTTGATAAAAGTCATTCCAGATCGTGCTGTCCTGAGATGGCCGATTAAAAAAAATCAAGCGCATTGATTCTTTAAAATTCTTTCCGAAAAGGATCAATTCCTAAAACATCCTTCATTCTTTCTTTTCTGTTGATTATGTACTGTTCAATTTTCTGGAATTTCAGAATGTTTTTCTTTTTTAATTGTAAAAATTCTGCTCAGTGCCTTCTTCAGATGCCTAAGTCATCGCATGCTCTGAATTTTGCTCTCTACACAACAGACTGGCACCGTCATTTTGAAAAACTTCTTTATTTCAAATTTTTAAGATAAGCAGTGATAATGATCCCAAAGGTTTAAAAAAAATCTCTGATAAAATAATACTTAATAGTAAAGATCATAATTTTAATGCAGAAAGTAGTAACCGTAACTGTTTTACAGAAGTGTTTATTTTGTTCGCCATCTTTATTGGTGACTTGGCATCCTTGATGCAGCAAAAAGCACATTAAATTACCATTTTACCTATTCATGAATAGAACTTGCCTTATGAGCAGCATAAACTAAAGGAGATGAATGAAAAAGTCTTGATTGCTTGAAAGGGCCAAAAACCCTCAAGGCCTAAAAAAAAAAAATTAAATCAATTTATATAGAAAATAACTTTAATTACATTAATTTATTCTTTATTATAATTTATAAAATTCTATGCATATGTATTTTCAATATTTTTAACCACAATGAGATAAAATATTAATTAAGCAGTTAATAAAATTGAAAATTTAATAACATTTCCCACAGTAAAAAAAATCTTTTGTGGTCTAAAAATAGAAAAGACGTGAACAAAAATTATATATTTCACCAAAAATTTACTTTTTTATACAAAATTCCTCACATTTCACTACTAAAACATTCACAAGTAACTTTTTTTTAAATTCAGAATAACATTATAAAAGATATTTAAAAATATTAGTGAAAACGTTAGAAATCTATCTTCAACAAAGAACAAATATAAGAAACAGTCAAGCTTCAAAATAGCATTATGGATGCATTTTCAGTTCAATATTAGATCTATAAATAAATACACAACTCTGCAGAAATGCATGCCTTACTGAATAAAAATAGTACATCAAAATTAATACAATAACTAATGCATGTTACCTAATTTTTAAAAGAAAAATAAAGGAAGACGATTGCATTTAAATAAAGAAAATTAAAAATAACTTTATTTTTAACAATCCAGTATGAAAGAAAAACCGAAAGTGTGAAAATTAGTGTGCAAAACTTCCAAAATAAAATACACAACTTTTCAAGCTAATACATTATATTAATCAAAATTTTGGAATTAATATATTGTACATGCATTATATATCCATAAAAATACGGCCGGCATGAGTTGCTACAAACAGGTAGACAAGATAAAACACATGAAAAGCAACTCCGAAAGCGTGAAGGCATGTTGCTTATCAACTAAATTTATTAACTCATTAATTTTCTATAGAGAAACTCAATTTTATGACTTTATTATAAAAAAAGAGAACTAAAAAACATCTGAAATCAGAAAGATGCCCTTGATTGAAAGGTCACAAACTGTAACTCCTATGCAAAATATCTTTTAAAAATATAATTTTCAATTAGATTTGGGATGCGATATATGTATACTATGTAAAACAGAACATCCAAAGTCAAGTTTTTGCATTATAATCAAAAATTAATTATACCCCTTGGGCCCGGAACATTACACGGCCAACCATGTTACTCGTCGAGAAAACAAATGTAAAAGGGTGAAAGTGAAGTAAATTACAAGTAAAAACTCAGAAAGTGTGGCATCGAGTTGAGTTTAGCAGCAGTAAACGAAATTATTATGAAATTTCTGTGGAATAAACAATATTATTTAAAAGCAATAATTTTTACAATTTCTATTCTGTTTTTCCTTAAAATAAAATAAAAATGATATTAATAAAAACTTCAGATTAACTCCTTAAAGTGAAGACTCCTGGAGTAAGATACGTATCCAAACATTACGATATGAAGTACTTGTGTCAGTGAGGTTCAAAATTATTGCATAAAAATTTAAATCGGAGGTATTCACACTTGTTTACAATGACTTGATTTTGGATCTAGTAAATGGAAATGATATTTTCTAGCAGAGGTGGTGCATCGCCGATAGAATTCACCTCACGTAATACATGTGGTTCGAACTTTAGCAGCGGATCATGCCAATAATATAGCATCCCTTTTGCACAAATATACAACCGAGGACTTTTTTAAAATCTACGTGTCTGAATTTAATACCAAACAAACAAACTTTTTACAGAGAAAATTCTTGTTTTACTTACAAATACGAATTTAATAAAATTCTAATGAGGATTTTTAAACTTCAAATCAGTGGCATGTAAGGACTTTAAAATCTTCAAAATAAAATAAACTTTTGATACACATAATAAGCATAGTATTACCGATACATATGTTATAAATCTATACTTATAAATAAAGCTCAATGTGTGTGTGTGTGTTGGCGCTCTACAGGCCAGGTCATTTGACCTACAGCTACCAAATGTGGTACATGTATACCGTAGAGGTCGGAAATGTGCCCCTGGGTTCCTTTTTTTTTTTTGAATTTTTAATTAGAATTTTAATTATTAATTAAAAACTAACTTTCCCGCCAAAAAATATTCCATTTTCCCCACCGCCAAATGAGTAAGGCTTCAGTTTTTTTTTTTTTTTTCCCTAACAATAATGAGGCTATGGTTAACATTTTTCGGCCGATTATTTCAAACGATTCTGTTTATTTTCTTAATGTTTTATGCATTTAAAATTAAACATTGTTAATTATTCCATCTTTCAGATTCATTCTGAAGTACTTTTGAATTAAAATAACACATAATAAAGGAAATTAAAAATGTCTAATCTGCATAGCGTTACCCCAACTGGCGTAGAAAAATTCACGTACTTGTGTTATCATAACTGGCGTTGAAAATTCACACATGCGCATTGTGTTCTGATTGTTGACAATATTATCAACGGATGATTCTTGATTTAAATTATTTTTAGGTTAGTTGCATGCTTTTGTAATTAATTTATGTTAGTTATATATTTTTTGTATATACTTATAGTTTTAAGTACATCGTTTTTTAAGTAGTTTTTTAAACCTGTTTTCGACTGATTATTTTAAACGATTCATTTTATTTTCTTAGTGTTTGATGCATTTAAAATTAAACATTGTTAATTAATCGATATGTTCATGATGAATCTGGGAAAATTTTGTTGACAAATTCTTGAGATATTGCATAAATTAAGAAAGATATTCTTTAGCACCCATAAAGTTTAAACTCTCAGTGACTCTGTTATCAGTAATCATATTATAAAAAAATGCTTTGTTTCAGTAAAAAAATATTATTATATTAATTGCAGATTAATTCTTTCCACTTTAATGCTAACAGAAAATTAGAGAGATACATATTACGTTATGACTGAAGGCCTTTATAATATTATGAGTGAATTATATTTCTATCAAAATTTGAAGTTTTAAAATATTTTGATGTAGAATCTATTAAAGTAGGAATTGAGTAAAATATTTAATTATTAAAACTTAAACGAACATTAAGATTGGCGAACCAGCTGGTCGCCAAAGGCGGCTAGTATATAATAATATTAACAAATTATTTCAAGACACGAAAGAAACTGAATGCCAAATGAGCAGCAAATAAGAAACATAGAATTTTCGAGCTCAGTCATCATTAATAATTTATCAAGGATAAATGTCACTCGCCGGAGGAGTGCAATCATTTTTATGCTTTTAATCATATTAGGCTTTAAAAGGTAGCATAAATCTATATCAGTATATTTAATATGCACTGTTTTGTAACCAAGATACCTTCTCAAAACGATACCCGAATCAATTACGCACCTCTCATCTTGCACCCTTCCCGTTATGTCTTTGCTGAATATGAGATTAATAATACGAAAAATTACTAAAATAAAATGACATACAATCACAACTGGTTAACACTAGACACACAACAAGTTGTAACCATAAAATTGTTTTTCAGTAAAATGTGGAGATTCATTAAAATTTGAAAGTTGATATTTCCGGACGATGCTTTTTTTTTCTAAGAACACTTCATACATGAGAAACAAAACTCTATGTATGGTGGAATGTAGATTATTATGATCTGTGCAGGAAGCAACAGGCCGAATGTTGTTGGAAACATTTCTTTTATAATCACATTCACACACTAAATATTTACAAACACAAAGACAAGACATTCACGCGCGCGCTTCACAGTTCAGCGTCACCTCTCCTTCTAATTACAATCGCAATGCATTATGGGATGACATATGGGATGGCCTAATCAGGTATCGCCATCTAGTATCCAAAAGAGAAGATAAGAGTAATGCCACTGCTACATATGTAAAATAAATTCTCTTTCATGAAAAATACCGTATTAATATCTAAATGTAATTTCATGTAAGGAAATA
>JAPMOR010125199.1:130803-145860 GCA_026543865.1 Argiope aurantia
GTAAAATATTTAATTATTAAAACTTAAACGAACATTAAGATTGGCGAACCAGCTGGTCGCCAAAGGCGGCTAGTATATAATAATATTAACAAATTATTTCAAGACACGAAAGAAACTGAATGCCAAATGAGCAGCAAATAAGAAACATAGAATTTTCGAGCTCAGTCATCATTAATAATTTATCAAGGATAAATGTCACTCGCCGGAGGAGTGCAATCATTTTTATGCTTTTAATCATATTAGGCTTTAAAAGGTAGCATAAATCTATATCAGTATATTTAATATGCACTGTTTTGTAACCAAGATACCTTCTCAAAACGATACCCGAATCAATTACGCACCTCTCATCTTGCACCCTTCCCGTTATGTCTTTGCTGAATATGAGATTAATAATACGAAAAATTACTAAAATAAAATGACATACAATCACAACTGGTTAACACTAGACACACAACAAGTTGTAACCATAAAATTGTTTTTCAGTAAAATGTGGAGATTCATTAAAATTTGAAAGTTGATATTTCCGGAAGATGCTTTTTTTTTCTAAGAACACTTCATACATGAGAAACAAAACTCTATGTATGGTGGAATGTAGATTATTATGATCTGTGCAGGAAGCAACAGGACGAATGTTGTTGGAAACATTTCTTTAATAATCACATTCACACACTAAATATTTACAAACACAAAGACAAGACATTCACGCGCGCGCTTCACAGTTCAGCGTCACCTCTCCTTCTAATTACAATCGCAATGCATTATGGGATGACATATGGGATGGCCTAATCAGGTATCGCCATCTAGTATCCAAAAGAGAAAATAAGAGTAATGCAACTGTTACATATGTAAAATAAATTCTCTTTCATGAAAAATACCGTATTAATATCTAAATGTAATTTCATGTAAGGAAATAGGCATAATTTGCTTTTAAATTTCAATACTCATTGCATAAGCTTGCAAAGTGTGCGTTGCAATCTACTAATGAATCAAAAAATTTCTAGACAGATTGCGACATCATATATGTATATGCACCTTTTCACAATTAGCGAAAACGTGATATGTGCTTAAAATCTTCATCAAGGAATCACATTACAATTTTTTTTTTATTTTGTAAAATTATATTTAATAACGGCGTTTTTTTTTCTTTCAATTTTGGCCTATAAAACGTCTTACAAAAAATAAAATGTATGTTATTCGCCTCTGGAATGATGAAATGCATGAAAATGAAACGGGCTGAGATGGATTTGGTTTTCAAAAAGAAGTTCACATTATTTTAAAGTTTGGGCACCTCTAATATAAATTAGAGAATCGGAATTATCTGTCTTTGGCAATCAGCTGATTTTCCGGAAACATTGATTGTTTATAATTTAAATTAAATCATTTATACATAAATTAATGCCCATGATTCTCTCGGCAGAGGCACAAATCCTTTATATGTATGTGGTAAATTAATACCATGAGAGAGCGCTCTGGATTCTTCCGGTGATTGCCAGCAGTGCACCAGAGGAGAGAGGGACGTCAGCCAAGAAGGGTGTGACCGGAACTTGTAAATACGTGATCCTCTGAAAAAGGCTGAAACTGGGATTCTTGCGTAGAATTCTTCTGCAAATGCCCAATGTACCACGCGTAAGTGGGAAGGATCCTTTGAACAACCTCAACTGACCATCTCCATGTTATATAAATTCCTTCTTCATCATTGAATTCTCACTTGTAAAAATCATCATAATCATCCTTTCTAAATCAAGAAATAAAACGATTAAGCTAATCCAAGTGAACTGATGCATTAAAACCCATCACACCCACATTTATTAGTGATTTAGTTTTAAAAATTTGAATTATTTATTTCAGATTTCTTTTGACTTTTGCTGCAATATAATTTCACTTTCTGATTTCTCACATAAACTGCAGAGATAATCAGCAAAATATTTCTTCCTTAACTTTCAACACTGAAAGAAAATCACTCGATTAAATATTTAATGAAACGTGGTAAACCTTTTGAATTTCATTGTAATAATAAGACCAGGTAAAAATCATGCAAAATAATTATTAGTCAATAAAATAAAGTGGGGAAACTGCATAGCAATTAAATTGATATAATTAAAAGGATTTTTAAAAACATTTATAGAATTAAAATATGTCCTATTTTACTTTTTTATAAATTATAGTAGGGAAACGTCCAGATTTTGTTTAATTTTTGATTGATAAAATTTTGCAAGAAAATCGGAACAAACTGCATGTTTTAAAATACATCTGTGCCGAAATTAGTGGCCCAAGGTTTAACGGTTCATTTGGTAGAGAGCTAATACACATATATACAAATAATTCGTCATTTAACTATAGTTGATGGGGGTTTTTAAATTTCAAATAATTTTATTTGTTATATTTTCATAAATAAGAAAATACATTAACAACTTATATGTTTTTTCAAGGATCTATAACAAACAAAATAAAGAAAGCGATAATGGAGGCATGTGTGTTGTTCCTTATTTCTATACTTATGTTTACAATATTGATTATATCATTCTCAACGAAATATGACATTGTTCAAAAAAATCGTTATAGACGATGACGCTTTATTCCGCTAGAAATGCATTTAGCAAAGGAAACATGACCGAAGCATACGCTAGATCAAGCAGAAACACATAACAGCATGTCCCTATTAAACAATCATAACAATACAAAGCACTCAGAGAAAACTCATTAGAGACAACAATCTAAAGAAAGATTTCGCTCAAATACTCGCTTGAGCTCAACTCAACCACTACAACTGACTAACTGTTCGTTTGACTGTGTGATCCACCGTTTAAAACTCTGTAGCAGGGCATCAAATGTTTGAGAAGGTTATTGCATCTTCACTTCTAATCAAAATATTGCCAAATTCCAACAGTCTCAGGAACTTCTGTGTTTGTCGCTAAAATTGTCAAATTCCTCACCAAATAATCAAATTTGTTATCAGTATTGGAGGAAAATTAATCTGGCATTCATTCAATATCAGTCTAAATTATCTGTAAAACTTTCTACCTTACTAGGAAACTAGACTGTAAACGAAAAGCACTGCTACAAATTCGTAAAAATATATTGCCACAGAATTACCTCTCTTAAATAAAAATTCTTCTATATGTCTAATAATGTCATATTCTTCTATAATGATAATTTGAAACTTCATTTCTGCTTTGATTGTTTCACATAATAAGATAATACGAAGTATTTTACTTTTAATTTTATAAGGCAAGGTCTCGAAATGTCATTTTACATCAAAACTATAGATCGATGTCCAATTTTGGACAAAATCCACCAATAGAAAAAAGTCCAAGATATAACATTCGGTTCTCTTATTTCTGGTTGTTATCCCTAAATTTCATTTACAAGGTTCGAAGGTTGGCTGGGCATGCATAAAACTATTTTTGTGAACAAAACATTCAGTAATAAACTCTAAAAGAATCCGTTACTGAAATATATTGGTCAGTGAATTAAGTTAAAGAAATGGATACATGAGATAAAGTGTACAAAAACAATATAATTGAATAAAAATTTACAATAGCTCAATTGTACGAATAACACTACTTAAATCTTATATCACTCTGAAGGTACGTCTTTTGATCACTCATTTTATGTATTCCAAAGAGTTGTTATTGATATTGTATCATATTTGCCACTATCGCACCACTACGTTTACAAACTTTCGGATTTTGCAATCCATGTTTCATCATGACATTCATGAGCTTGAGTGGTTGTGCTGTTATAAATTTGTTGTTCACGTCGATCTACTGTTCTCTTACGGCAAGTCGATTGTGGTTTTATCTAATGAGACAGACGGGAAGTCAGTCTTTGAAGGAGGGAACATTGTTGCGAATCTGTAATGTTTCTTCCCAGCGTAGCGTGTTCCTTCGTAAGGAAGACAGTTTTACAGGCAGCTGTGATGGATGCCGAATGGATACCGGATCAATGACTACCCGACCTCGCGCCAAGACTTTGGCAGGAGGTCATTTATCCGCATTCAGCATCCATGAGAGCTGATCGTAAAATTGTCTTCCTTATGGAAGCACTAGCTGCGCTGGTAAGCAACATTATAAATTCATACCACTTGTAATTTTATTATTCATTCACCTGGATGGTTGTGTTATTGTAAATTTTTTTCATTAAATATGTATTGTGCATTTTATTCAGTATATGCTCTTCCTTAATTTAATTATTTGGCAAACAACCCCGCGCTTACGATCCAAAGCTCTATTATATAAATGAACTTTTTCTTCAGGCCTGTTGTGCGTTTTTCTGTAGGCCTATTGTAAGTTTCTAAACGACTTTTTAGTATACCCCAGTTGCGGATTTTGACAACATGAGGCTGCAGGTGCTAAATTATTTTGAGGCCCCCTTCTAGGTAAATTCTATTTATAACAAGAAAATATCTAAAATATAATAATTCTATATATAACAAGAAAATAATATGAATTAAACTTATTTTAGCTTTTAATCTTAACTTTGCGCTTACTTTTTAGCAATTCCTACATTATATGTATATATCAAATAGATGGAAAAATTGCACCGTTTTTATATATAAAAAAATTACTATCATGAAATAATAAAACAAGAGTTCTATACAGTAACTATAAGGAGAAAATATTCTTATTTACATTTCTTCAAAGTTTTGAATTGGTATAAATAAAGTCAACATCCTTTGACCGAAGAAGAATTGAGTGGTATTTTCTATTAACAGTAAAGATAATAATAAAAAAAAGAAAATGTATAAGATTATCTCTTTTAAGATCTTTTAAAATAATACTTAGAGAAATTTTTAAATAGTGCTTAAAAAATTTTGTCTAATTGAAACTTTACAAAACCAATCATTGAAAACATTTCCACCTTTTCTTCTAAAATGTCCTGTTCTTAAAAAGTTATGATATAAATTATAAAAAAAAAGGCATTGTGCTCCAAAATAATATAACGAAACAAAAATATATCACAAAAATAGCCTAAATTCAGTTTATTCACATATTTTCTGGTATAGAAAGTAAGGTTCATATTTTTGGACGGTGATGATGACAATTAATGCTAAATAATTACAAGAAATTATATTTTTCTAGGAAGGATAAAAATATATATTAAGTAGCATTAAAATGATAAATGGTAATAAAAGAAACAAACGCCAAACATAATGGAAATAAAATTTCTATAAAAACAGAAATAAGTATTGAAAGCCATAAAAAATTTAAAATATCACTTTTCTAGCTTTTAATTTGGAGAATTTGTCGATGAGCTTTTCATAATCTAATTCCTGAACTACCTCATTTTCAACGAATAATAGTGAACGCTCATTTAAATACGGTTGACTCATTGTATTTCGTAAATAGTTCTTGACGCATTTTAAAACCGAAAATAATATATCTCTCCGCTTGCATTGCAAATTGGCATGATGAGGAACATTCTTAAAATTATTTCCACCTCAGGAAGTATTGTTTATTAGCCATCCACAATCAATTTATAAATATCAGTTAGGTTTGAAATGTTTTCGTTTTTTCCATATTTTATAAAATCCTGTACAGCATCTTTGAAATAATGTATTTCAATATCATCACCATATTTTGTCATTAAGTTCGTTATGCAAATGCCAAAGGCTTTTTTTTCTAAGTTGATGTCAAAAAAGATTTGAAAATCATTTCAAATATGTTATATATAGAACTCCTTTGAGAAATTTCTGAAATAAGAGTATCACATATTACATTGCGATCATTAATTATGAATTATTGTTTTTCGTCGAAGCAAGCTTCTTGTCCTTTTTTTTTTTTATCAAAGTGGTACTTTCTCTTCCTTTTTCTACTTTCTTTATATTTTCTATTATCAGTAATCTGATTGGCTTCAATTTCAATATCTTGGAAGTTTTTTCTAACTTCCAGAATGAAATCTGATAAGGATTTAAGGAGAGATGAGCACCATACAGCTATCAATTGAAGAAGATTAAAAATAAAATAGAATATTTAAAATAAACTACCGGTATAATCACAAGAGGAAAACTAATAAAAAGCATTAACATGTTATTTTTATGATAGTTTTAACACAGAAAAATTCGTAAGTTAAAGTTATAAATTTATCAAATGGCAAACATAATTTTAAAACTTAAAATTAGACTTACAATTTAAGATAAGCTAATAAAGCTTTCACTAATAAAGTTTTAAATGATATAATTGCAAAATTAAATATTTCATGCCAACGTAAGCTCATTATTTTCATATTAACAATCTGTTCTGCTCTGGTTATTACACTTATAATTAAAATAATCGCTTTAAAAGATTCATGGAATTTAACTCTTTTTAATAAGAGAAGGAATTAAAATGCACCAAATGTACGACTAATGTATAATTATTTCACCGATTTATACCTAAATCGCAGTAATTGTTTAAATGATGGTGCGGGAAAGAGTAAAATCTTGTTATTTCCAACAGTTAAAATTGTTATATTAGACAAGAGCTTCTCACTATATATATATATATATATATATATATATATATATATTTCTTCCACGGGTTACAATGCACGCCTCACATCTCCGACGCATGGACATCCGAACATTCTGGAATACTCCAGGCATATCTCGAATCTCTCCGGCAGCTACTGCGATTCTTGCAACGAGCTCCTCAGCAGTGTCAACAGGGGTGTCATAAACTAGCGATTTCATATGACCCCAGAAATAAAAATCAAGTCATGATAAGTCGGGTGACCGAGCAGGCCAACGCACGGGACCGCCACATCCGATCCACCGTTGACCAAATGTGACATCCAGGTAGTTACGAACATCTCCGCTATAATGAGCAGGGGCTCCATCGTGTTGGAACCTCATTGTCTGTTGCGTCGATGTAGAAATCTGTTCATCACTCAAAAGTTGTGGCAATATTTGCTGCAGAAAGAGCAAGTACGTAGGTACGGTTAGACGACCCGGTAACAGGTAAGGTCCGATGAGGTGATCTCCCACAATACCGGCCCATACATTGACCGAAAATCGATTCTGTGCTGCGCGACGTCGTATTGCAGGCGGGTTCTCGACCGCCCAGATATGGTCGTTATGCGTGTTGAAAATTCCTTCCTTTGTGAAGGATGCTTCATCGGAAAACAACACTTCAGCAGGAAAAAGGGGATTTGTAGCACATTTTCCCAGGTATCACTGTGCGAAAGCAATACGAGGTACATAATCCTCCGGTTTCTGTGACTGGACACGCTGCACGTGAAACGGATGCATGTCTTGTGCTCGGAGAATCCTCCAGACGCTATAATGGGAAACCCCGACTGCGTTTGCTACACTTCGTGTACTCGTTCTTGGATTCCTCTGTGCATGCCCATTCCGTTAGGCGTCTGCAGTCCGTGTTGTTCTTACCCTGTCCCTGTGAGCTCTTTCTAATGAACCTGTCTCAGCTAACCTCTGGTGCAGTTTTGCAAAGAAATTCTGATTGGGAATACGCCTTGTCGGATATCGCTCCGCGTTCAAACGCTGTGCGGCTGGCCCACTACAATTTGCAGCCCCGCACGCCAAATGCATATCGGCTAACTCTGCGATCGTGTAATCATCCATCCTACTAGGCGTTCTTGTGCGAAATGAAGATTCCCTGCAAGAAAGCTCGGACTTTTCGCACAACGCCATCTACCGTGTCAGGGAAGCATTTCTGACTGCCCATGGGTATATGATTTTGGCTCGTCAGGATGTACCTTACCCCTCTTAGAAGTTCTGAAACGGTTCGCTGAAACACCCCCTGTATACACACACACACACACACACACACACACACACACACACACATATATATATATATATATATATATATATATATAACTGTTTCGATATCCAATTCAAATTGAATTGATATTTATAATTAAAATGTTCATGATATTAAAATACATTAAATGTATTTTCTATTTTATCATGAACATTTATTATTAATTTATGTTTGCAGATCTTTCTTAGAAATAGTTTAAAAAATCATATTTTTATAAAAAAAAATAATTAAATACAATAAATTTGTATTAAATAATGTTTCCTTGCCTCTTTCAAAGCAGTTCCAGTTTTAGCTATTTTTCAACTATTCGCATTGCCTTTGTTCTTATCGTTTAAATTTTTGTTCTTAATCTTTATTCCTATATATTTGTTCTTATCCCTGCCTTAAATAGTTGGCAACGGTTGGAGATATTTGTCCAATGGTGGTTGAAGGGACAGCGTAATATAAACACTCCTCATTTCCCTTGAACATAAATTTAGGAGGGTCAGCATGCTTTAACCCCCTTTTTCACAGATGTGGAGGCATCATCAAATTACAAGACCCGTCCAGCTCGTAAACGTGCCCCTCTGTAACAAGAAGAAATGCTCACGTTGCCTCAGCCTCGTTTACTGTCAATGCTTCTGAACATCATTAAAAAGATTTTATTTGCCGAGTGCGCACATTTTACTTATAAGGACGAACACATAAGAGAGTCAGGACTATATATTTTTTTCTAGCGTTGTATAGCATTAATTTAAAATTAAAAAAACGAATTTTTAAGAAAAGCACAGCAGAGAAAAGGTTAAATCAGAGACTTTAATTATCAATTTTTTGACTTTAATAAATGTTAGCATTTCCATAAATGAATTCACTTTAATAAAAACTGCACCAATTAGCTAACAGTTATTCTTCTTCTATTGATTAATAAATACCATTCGCGTGATTTTTGTACCAAAATAATAAAATATTATCGCTCTTTTTTTGTAATATATATTTTGATGAAAGCTATTGCATGAAGAGTATTTTTTAATTGTTTTTTTTTCTATGTTGGCAATAAATCCTAAAAATAATGTCACATGAGTTTTTTTTTGTTGTTGTTAAGTATTTTTAAAAAAAATTCCAACTGGAGAATTCAAATAGTTATATATTCCTTATTTAATATAGAAATTTTTTAAATAAAAATTCATAAATGTTTTCTTTTATTTAAAAATATTAAATTAATAAGAAAATGGCAAGTCACAAAATTAAATTATCATTTAATTTTTTATTATTTTTTTTGTTATCAAATACGTTAATTTTTTTGAAAAAATTAACACATATAGAAAACTATAGAATGAACTCTCTTTAAGTCATTAAAAACTGGCACTGATTTATGAAAGCTGTGAAAAACTATATTTTTAATTTTAAAAAACGAGGTTTTTCTTGGTACTTGAAAAATGTGTATAGAAGCTGGCATCTTCAAAAATTCAGCAAAAAGAAAATCTCGTGGGAATGAAATCCTTTAATGGAAATGTAGACGACAGGAAACAAAAATACACAGAAATCTCTACGAAACAATATCATTCTTTCTGCTTAAGATCAAGAGTGGGATCAATGTCACACCCTTTTGTTGGTGCAGGGAATGGCATTGACATTTCTATGTAAAAGTGGGCTCTTTTTTTCCCATTTATTTTATGTTAGTTCAGAATTGTTGACTTGTGAGTCGGTTAGCCATCGAAAGGAAATATGGATCTACGGATCTGCAAAAAAATTTGAAATAAATCATGAGAGAAATATTCTGAAATTTGACAGAAAGTTCATTTTAATTATAATGCATTTGAGTACACTTTTTTTAAAATGAAATAAATAAAACACAGTTGCTCATTTGGATCGTCCCTCTTTCAGGTATGCCACATCTCCCTCAGTTAATAAGAATATTCACATCATAAGATTTTGCTAATCTTATTGTAATTTATTTGGAACAAATTGTTTTAATATTTTGGAGTTTTTTCTAAGGTTTTATAATTTTTTATATCTTAGAAATTTCTTGAATATCACTACTTTTCAAATTATTTATTTTTAGTTTTTCCATTCTCAGTTATTTCCCCTATGTTTAGTTTACATTTTTCCTTTAGTTCCATTCTTTTTCTTTTTTTTTTTTTTTTTTTTTTTCTTCTCTTTTTTTTGAGTTAGAGGGGGGGGGGGATTCTGATCAAATCTGCAAAGAAAAAAAAAATGCTGCCGATGATATAGATTTTGAGACCCCGTAAGTCTCAAGTCACGAGGCGACCGCCTCTAACGCCTGGTATACCCTCTATAGGAAAGAATATATATTTTGGGCGTTTTCCTGCCGTTGGATAGAGTCCAAAACGTGGCATGATTTACAATTTTTAGTGTAAATTTTACACATTAAATTTCATGCAACCAACTTGTAGTGCTTTTAAATCATCGTAGTCACATGACACACGGAATTCTATTGTATTTCCACAAAAATTAAATAAAAATACTCAAGTTTGATGGAAAGATAGGATTCCAGATCTTTTTTTTATTATTTTTTATTTATTTATTTGATGATTAACTTTTTTGAATTATCATATTTGCAGCTGTACACATATCAGTTTTCATAATATTTTTTTTTTCAAAAATGTGAGATTTATTACAATTCCGAAGATGAGCTTTCTGAAAATTACTAAATTTTTCTCTGTACGTCTTTCATATCTTCTCTACTAATAATAAAGAGGAGTGTGTGTGAGGGTGTCTCTGTGTTGGACTAACCAGAGTCTGACCTACATCTGCCAAACTTGGCGCATGTATACGTTAAAAGGTGAGAATGTGTATTTTGGAGCGACTTTCTTTCAAATTTTAATCAAAATTATAATTAATTAAACATTAAATGAGATTTCTGGCTTTTTTTTTCTTTCGAAATAACATCTGAAAATGATTTTAGGCCATTTTAAAAATTCAAAAATTATTTTTCGAACAATATCAATTAAGTTGATGCAAATGTTTTTGTCTGGATTTAATTATTATTTAAAGACGATTTTTAAGTATATTTTATTACAATATTGTCAATATTGCAAAGCTAAATCGTAGAAAGTTAAATGTTTTTTATTTTTTACCACTGGTATTTCAGGTTGTTTTTCCTCTATTGATAAAAATTCAAGATATTTCTTCATAGTGGATAGGTTCCTGCCTAAAGCATGCTTTTAATGAAGTTTTTAAATGTTGTGGCAGTTACAACTAATCTTTAACATCAAACGTTGATAATGGTGAAAATTCACTCTTTTTTAAACACTTTTATACTATCGCCCTTCTAAACTGATGTTTTTAGTTCATATTTAGTACACTGAATTTCTTCTTATTCATCATCATCTTATTATTATTATTATACTAGAGAACTTTTTTTATTAAATAAACCTCTGATATATTACATATATCATGAAATATATTCTATCGTACATTCTGAGGTTGAATAAATCTTCAGTCTTTCCATAAAATTTTTACAAATGGATTTCGATTCAGTAAGCATGTTATGGGATTGTTTTCCATATAAAATTAAATTTCAAAGAAAGAATGACAGAAAATTAGAGAGGTATATAATATAATGAAGCCAACTGAATAAAATTTCTAAAATTGTACCAATTATATGATTATCAAAATTTGAAACTTAAAATTTTTTGGAAAAAAGAAATCCTACGTACAGAAGATTAAATTAAAATTTTAAAGAGCCAATAATTTTGGTGAACTAAAAGGTAACCTAAAATGGCCAGTTACTAATAAAGTAGATCGTGTATCAGTGTGTATTGAAGCTCTACAGAAAAGACTTCTGCGTCTAAAATTGCGAAATTTGATTGAAATATGGATTAGGAAATAAGAAAGGGAATCTGATATTGATTATCCGAAATTTCAACTAAAATTTTAGTTAATTAAAAATTAAGCCAAAATTAAAAGTTTTTTGACGAGGACTTTTATTGCGCAAACACCATTTTTAACGTTACCTTCAAGTGCAAATAGCAATAATAATTATCTTTTCAGTGATAAAAATTCAGTTATTGTTCAATTTTTTTTTCTCCGAAATTGAAGCAAATTTTTAAACATAATATAATTACTTTGATAATTTTATTTATTATTCATACTTTAAAAAAATTTAAACAATTTATTTCAATTTATTTTTGGTAGCATAAAAATCTTATTTTATCATAATATGATGGGTTTTATTAAAAGTTATTTTGTCCAATTTGATAAACTACAAGATAATTTCAGTTTATATTATTATTATTTTGTAAATCTTATGATTCTGTAAGATTACTTTAAATTTGTGTTATGATAAATTTATTAAAGAATTATTTATTTAATGCATATGAGTCACCTTTAGCTACTAACTGGTCACCAGAAGTAATAGTCGCTAAAATTCTCAATTAAATCATTATATTGGGTTATTCGAAAAGTAATTTCGTTTTTTTTTTTTTTTGTGTGTGGAAATGAAAGACAGTTTCCGTATAATAAACAAATACTTTATTAAATTATATATTGGCCGTTCTGGTTCAACACCTTTTGCCATCTTTCTGGTAGTAGCATAATTCCACGCTCATAAAATGTTTGGTCTTTGCTGCCAAAAAACTGATAGAGGCGGTTTTTGACCTCCTCATTTGAGGTGAAGGTTTTACCGTCTAAAAAATTTAGCGAACCAGCTCTGGCACTGGCGTACTGTCAACACACCTTCTCCATACACATCGGTACATTTCTTTCTAGCTTGTACAGCATTTTTACCCTTTCTGTAGTAAAACAGTAAGATATGTCGAAAATGCTGCTTATCGCTCTCTATATTTAAAAGGGCACCAACCAAAAACTACTGCGTAGAATTAATCGGAATTTTTCAGACTCAAGCCTTGCTATATGAGCTCTCAAAGCATATAAAAATGATACGGCTTAAATGTGAAGTTGGGTGCAAAAAAATACAATTAAATCCTCTGCCGGGAAAAAACGAAATTACTTTCCGAACAACCCAATATAATTTAATTTTAAAAATTTGATTAACTTGATATTTTAATTGAAACTTGGTTTTAATGGTTTCTTTAGTAAAATATTCTTAAGCTTCAAATTTTGAAAGTTATATAGCTCATACTATTTTAGAACGTTGTTCCGTTCGGTTCATTGCATTAGGCATTTCTAAAATGTTCCGTATATTTTTTTATAATTTATGCAGAACCTCAGCTTCTTATTCATTAAAAATTTCTACAATTCAACATAAAATTCAGTTTACTGCACTAAAAAAGTCAATTTTAGATGCTATGAACGATAATACATTTTTACACATACAATTACATTAAAGAAAAGAATAGCAATCTTTAAAAATGAAAGGTTTGCAAAAAAACTTCTTCACTGCTGACTTGTAAAGTTAAATTCTGGTTATAAATATTATAAAATTTAAAAAATATATTAAAAATACATTTTAAACAGAAACTTACTCTTTATGGAAACTTACCTTCATCTCTAACAACAGACGAAAACTTCAGAATGAAACATCAATTTGTAACAACAATGAAAATTATTCTTTACAATAATGAAATACATTTATGCTAAATAAGTTTAAAATATTTTTTAAAGATCCTCGCTAGCCGAAGACTCTCCGTGTGTGTGGTGGCTAGCGCACGTATAAATCTGTCGTGGTCACAAAGTCCTCCATGTCGAGAGTAATACCACTGGGGGTACATGTTCAGAGGTGATCGTTCTTTGTTTCAGGTCTAAATTACGATCTGTGGATGAATAAAATGCATGAATGAAGTCCACCCCGTAAAAAGGGTTGTGACGCATGAGTAGCTAAGTCGTATTCTTGGCACTAGATGGCTCTAATGTAAAAACAAAGAGACCTTCACTCGGCTCGGTTCTCGCGGGCTTGTAAAGAGCCATAAGTCACAACATATTTTTTTAAGTAATTATAATTAGATAAATAATTTTACAACAATTAAATTGGATTATTGCAAAGATAATAATTTAAATTTTAAGATGATGTAAAAATAATTTTTGTGTCGTAATAAAATTATAGTGAAAATGCATCAAAATTTAGTTCGATTTTTAATTAATAATTTTAATCAAATATTAATTAATTAATTGTTGGAAAAATTAATTAAAATTTCAATGAAAAGCGCAGTTTAGAAGTACATATTATGATTTTCCAAGATTTTTATGCACTAAATATGGTGATTCTAAATAACTTTCAGTAGAGCATTAGTATGCATTTTTTCATCTCTACTACTAATAAAACTGAATGTGTATATATTTGTCTGTTTGTATGTATCAATGTTCTACAAGACAGAGCGTTTAAATTAGAATTGCCAAACTGGGCACCTTTATAAGTTAGAGAATGGGATTACGTTGCCACGATTTTTTTTTTGAATTTCAGTTATTTAAAAATTAATCAAAATGTTTAATTAAGCAAATAAAAAATATTACAATAAGAAATTAATTTTTAAATCACTTTAAAATTCAAAAAATTTTCTTTCCATTTATAAAGATTTTATAATTTATAAATCTTTTATTATAAACACAAACTTTAAAATAAAATCACATCAGTTTCATTTCAGACGATATTTTATTTTTTCACAACGTTTGTAAACATTACGCTTTCTTGCGTCATTTCCCTCCATTTCTGTTACTATTTGTCCGCAATATATCTCTTTTTTTGAACATATGTCTGCCGAAACGTGCATTGTAAATATTTGCTTTATCACCGTCGGTTGCTTGAGACCTTGGAACGATAACAGGCAGAAGCTGCTAATAAAAAGGGTTTATTTATTTATTTATTATTATTATTATTCGTGTAATTTTTCACGGTCGTGCAGATAAGATAATTTTAAATGTTAATCTTTGTAGACGTCAGTGTATATTTTCATTTTTTTTTTATAACTGCTATTTTTTATTTTCGTAAAAAATAAAAATAAAAAAAGAATTAGAATCATAATATTTTTAAAAATAGAGAATATATAAATTTTCTTTAATTTAAAGTTAATAAAATAAATTAAAAAAAACTCCCACTACAAAGATACTTTATACAGTGCATATATACAGTAAATTCATGTTGATTTCACGGCTTACGTCACTGATTGAGTATGAAAAATCGTTTTTCTCAAAGGTAGCATCCTACGGTTAAAAATGTGTTAGATATAATTCAAATTAAGAAAACAAGAATATTTCAAATATTATATTATATACAAATATTTTGTTATATATTAATATATTATATATACATATATATAAATATATATTATATACAACAAAAATTTGTACATAAAATATGCAAATGTTAATCCTTTACACTCGAGAAATGATTCATGGTCAT
>JAPMOR010125199.1:150860-166180 GCA_026543865.1 Argiope aurantia
TCGGTTTAAACTGGTTAATGTCTTAAATTAATTAAAACAAATAATGACTTAAAAATAATAATGTTCTAACTTGATAATTTGAAATTTGCGATCGTAAATTTCATTTTAATTTTACTATTCTTTTCATTATCTTCGAAATTCCAATTCATCGAATTCGAATTTGTGAATTATGGTGCAAGCGAAACTTCCTTTTCTGATGAAAAAAAGCAAAACGCGGAATGGGATGTTTCGAAATTGGAATGAATTCGAAAGGATGCTCTTGCATTTGTTACGACATGCTTAAATAATAGTTCGACGACGTGCTGGAAGGATGATCTGTTCATGCATCATTTGATGAGGTTGAGATAAAATGCCAGGAATATAAATTGCTGGGGTGTTTTAGTTAACTAGATATGCTGACGATTGTTTCGAAACTTCTTTTTTATATTTTTGGAGCAAAGCATTATTAATATTTGTGTAAAATAGTATTTCCCAATCTCTTTTTTTTTAAACTTGGATCCTTTAATTAGTCATTTTATTTTTGATACTTTTTATTCCCTACTCAAACCCTACTTTTATATTCCCTCCCCAAACCATCTCACCTCGGAAAAAGGCTTTTATTAATTCATAATCACCAACACCACTGACACTATATCAACAGATCCACACTTGGAAAAATGAACACATCACACAATCCTATCCACACGAGAACATCTTGGATTGTAATTTATTATAATGATTTCAATGAATGGAGCATTTACATATGAGCAGCGCCATCTGTCGCTTATAGGAGTACATTATGTAAGAAGCGGGAAGTAAACATTAATAATATTAAGAGTTTAGGAGAGCCTAAGTCCAAAATAATTTAAATCAATTTAATAACATTTGTGGCTTTTTTGTTTTGACAACTATATTGCACAGCCCACACTTCGTAGCGGAAGTTGAATATACTTATTCTAATAGTTAATTATTTTTAAAAAAATTGGGCGTGGGTGTGTAATATCGCTTTGCTTCAGGGAAGACAGCTATCTCGTTAACTTAAAATCAAAACCTTATCTAAATCAAAAATTTGACCCAAATTGTTAGAGCCTTTCCGAGATACACAAAATAAATAAATTTTTATATATACAAGAATTACTTTTTTTTAAAGTTTATAAGATAAACACATATGATTCTAAAGAAAGATATTACATGACTTAAAATTGGGATTATCGAGTAATGCAAAATAGTAGAAATTAATTTTAAAAAATACCTGTATTTTCCTGCAAATTGTTCATCACGACATTTTTTATTTTTAGGGGTTTTAAAAAGAAACATATCGCTACAAAATCAAACAAAAGTGGCATCAATAACATTGAAATCACAAATAAAAACCCCACTTTTTTTTTCGTTTTTAATTCCGCAAATTTTAAATAACCTCCTTTAAGTTTATTTGATCAGCAGTTTCATGCTTAATCGCCAAAATGGCCAAATTATTGAGACGATTTTGCTATTTATTATACTACCGAATAGAGAACACCTCCAATTAGAGAACATTACTGCGAATCCCAGAGTCTTAAAATAGGAAATTCCATATTATCCACACAAAATAGAAGACAGCTGTTTTGACTGCAGAGTAAAAAAATAATTTTAAAAAATGTGATTCTTCTAGCAAAAATTTCGACAAGGTGTCCAAACACAACGTGTTTGTAGTATATTTCCAAAGAGTAGAGTATTTCCAAAGAGTTTGTAGTATATGCTTTCTTTCATTCTGATCTCCTAAGTAAGTCATAGGGCTTGTCAATTATTATCATCTTTAGAATAGGATACATCCCTCATTTATTTCTCCTTATTTCTTGGAAATGTATACATATTTTCTGACATATTTGAACAGAATTTTGGGTTTAATACCAATATTCTATATTAGCTGTAACAAAGAATTTATCTTCAAAACGTATGTTATTTAATTTCATAGAGCTTTTTCTTCCTGTCATTCGTCCGAAAGTTAACAAATCCAAACTCACCCTGTTGCATTCTGGGAAAAGTATCCCCCCCCCCGTAGTCCTTTCGAAGCTTTTTAATTTGGCGATCTATATCTCTTGGTTGGATAAGCGCAATTATTCAGAACAAGTTGTTAGATATAAAATTTTTTATTTTTATATCATTCTTTTTTTATCATTCTTATACAATAGCAATTTTTAAAGTAGTGGGCTGGGATAGCCTGGTTGGTAGGGCGTTGGACTCGCATCCCTTAGGTTGTGATCCCTTCCGACCGAAGACTCTCCGTGTGTAAGTGGCTGGCGCACGTATAAATATATCGTGGTCTCAAAGTCCTCCATGTTCAGAGTAATAGGGGGTACTGGTTCAGAGGTGATCGTTTTCTGATTCAGGTCTAAATTACGATCGGTGGATGAGTACATGAAATTCATGAATGAAACCCGCCCCGTAAAAAGGGTTGTGACGCGTGAGTAGCTAAGACGTACTCTTGACCTTAGTTGGCGCTATTGAAAAAACAAGAGACGCTTATTCGGCTTAAATCGCTGATAGATAACTGTCAGCGGGCTTATAAAGTACCATAAGTCAAAATTTCCTTTTATAGATCGAAACGTTGCGACGAAAAAAAACATATCTATTTCTGGTTGTTGACGAAATCTAATAGAAAATAACATTCTCTTTTTTCTTTTTTTTCCATTGCAGTTGCTTTGTAAATGTCAGTCCCTGGTAAAGCTCTTTTATAAACGTGTTGATTAATTTTAGTGTGAATTATAATGGCGTCCAAAAGGAAGAGATTGATACTAAAAGAAACCAGCTAGAGTGGTCTCTTCAAATCTTTCTCGCATACTCTCTATTAAATTTGTTATCTCAAAAAAAAAAAAAAACTTGCATGTCATTGGCGCACAATAGTCACGAAATATTAACCCTTGGTGCGAATTCAGCACTTTTACTGAATCTACCGTGTGTTATTATTGTATCGTTGGCGCGTTATTTGGCGAATAATGACATGCATAGGGCTAATAATATTCGAAATCTATTTTGCGTTTTAGACGCATTTTTTTCACCCAATTGAAACTAAAATTTGACACGGTACTACGATTGTGATCCGAAGATTGTCAAATTTGACATTTTTACGTGTTGGCGTTTTCAAGTTATCGCATTCCCATGTTTCTGAAAATACAGATCGACAGACGGTCAACATTTGTTGAATTTAGCTCAAAATTTGATAGATGACTACACTATGGATGTTTAATCTGTACCAATTTGTATCCATCTAGCTCACTCGGATCTTGTAGTTATCGTGTTAACTTATATTCTAAAATTGGATTAAGTCTTTAAAATATTGGACCCAATCGCTTAAAAGTAAAGAATCTAAAATGCATACTCAGTTTTCTTCTTCGTACAATACAATTAAGCATAAAAGGAACAATATTGTGAAGGACTTTTTTATTAGAGATTAGATTAATCGTGATTGCTAATTCCTAAATGTTGCCGAAAAACTTTAATTGCAAATAAAGAAAAACTAATGTTTTAGCATCAATCAGGGGCAACGATCTCACCTTACCTTTCTAACATACTCCCCGATAAAGATGCTGTTCCTTCGCCTAAAATTGTGAATCTTGGACAAGACCGTGAATACCGTGAGTGCTCTGATCTTTATTTTTAGAGTCTCAATCCGACGCCGATTTTCCCTCTTACTAGAGAACAGCAGTTAGGAACTATCGACCTTTTTGCGTTAATCTACAGCTTTTAAAGAATTTAACGGGGTGTATGTCGATTAATCGCAGCCATTAATTAATACACAAGTGCCAAGAAATCGAATATGTATTTTGGGCACCTTTTTTTTTATCTCCCGATTGAAACCAAAATTCGATATAAAATTAAATTGTAATTAAAAAATCGCATACTATCTTCCATCGAAGTCATTGAATTTACATGCCTACAGACCGACAGTGGTCAACTTCTTGACAGATTTTATTCAAACAGCTTAAAATTTAATATCTACACTTTAGATGTTAAAACTGTGAATCAAATTTCATTCACATAAGTTATTACTTGTTTATATAATCGCGCCTACATGCATGAAAAAGTATAGAATGATTATGTGGGCACACACACACCCTTGACGTATTTGGTTTCAAAATTGATAAGTACTTATATATTAAATGTTAAATCTGTGTACCATTGTTTATACATCTAACTATTTACGCTTTGCAGTTATCAGATTCAGATTCACCAGTATGTAGACTGCCAGACAGATAGACTTTCTAAGGAGAAATTTCGTTTAAAATCAGATAAAAATTAAAAATTTGAGTTTAAGACCAAATTTCATCTATCTAATTCAAAGTTTTTTATTTATCTTGTACACAGACAAACGAATATAATTCTAAAAATGTATTTTACTGTCTTCGGATGGCCTAAAACGTGAAAGATCGAATTCCCCCCTCCCCCCGATTATAATGCTTTCTCCTTATATAATTTATCGTCAAAAATGGAAATATATAGCTGATTGTTTTGCATAAAATAATAATAATAATTATTATTATAACTAGATGAACCAACAAACGTTGTTCTGCCATATAAATTATTTCTAGTGAATATTTTGTTGTTAATTAAAAAATAACAAATGTACTGTAAGTGTGTGAGGATGGGATCTATGACAGAAAGAGGAATGGAGCGCTGTAGACGATGATCGCCGATAAAAATAGAAAAAAAAAACACCAACCATTCATTTTCTCAATACAATGTATTTCATTAACGTAACGAACATATACATTGTTTGATCTCTTAAAAGTTAAACGTAAAGTGAAAAAAGTAATATATTTTTTGTCCTAAAGTATAAAAATGAAATAAAGAAAATCAATATTCAATTCGAAGAGTAATTCAGTGTACGATATTTTTTCTCAGTCCGTCTTTAACCAACACAAGTAAGCTCGATAGTTTGCCACGTGTGAAAAACATGGTGTGCCCAAATCTAAGCCGCAAACAGACATCGTTTGGCCTTGCGACTTATTGATTGTCATTGCGAATGCCGATCTAATAGGAAATTGAACGCGTTTGAATTCGATTGGCACGTCTGTGAGAATCATTGGAATTTGTGGCAGCAAAACATTTTCGGCTCGGATAGCGTTTTCCATCAATTTCTTAATGACCAATCGCGTGCCATTGCACAGCCGTGGTGGGTTCAAATTCCGAAGTAAAATAACCAGAGATCCAGATTTCAGTCGTAGAAAGTGTGGTGACATGCCTGGAAAATCCAATGAGTTTAAAAACTCTGTTGGATAATTTACAGCTTCGTTAGCATCGCAAACTGTATCGATCGATTTGTATGATACCAAGTCGCCTGGCAATGACTGCTGTATCTTGAAGTTTAAATCGTCGACGTCCACATTTTTGGCTACCAAAATGACGCTTTCTGCCAGCCACGCATGATTTAAGTATTGTGTGCGTACATCGGGAAATATGAGATCAATGAGAGAGAGCATTTTGCGAATCAACGACAGTGCAGAAATGAGTGGACAATTTTATGCATCTAGTATTTTCATAAACAGCAACTTTTCCATCGCCGATATCTAACAATTGCTCCGAGAATGTGTCAGCAGATGGATCTTGTAGCATTTGGAAGCGTGTGTTTATTTTTAGCTGGACTTTTTCAACATTACGTCACAGTGGCGATGATTTCAAGCAAGCGTTGATCTTCTCAGCGTACGGTGAACGTGGATAGAGACACCCTAATTATCTAGCGTTGTGAAATATACTTTACGACCTATTCTCATACCTACCAAATAAACATAAAAAATTTCATAAAAATCGGTCGAGGATCTTCGGAGGAGTACGAACACAAACACTGTGACACGAGATTTTTATATATTAAATAATGAAACCTTTGAATTCCAAAATAATATAGTATTTATTAAGTCATAACCTCATATGTAGACCCTTCGAATATCAATGAAAAATTTCCAAAGGTATTTTTACTCTGGTTATATTACTTTACTACCTTCTCTTTCGATACAACAGATGTCGTTACTTTATTAACATCAAGGATTATTTCATATGACCCTCTTGGGGGTCATTATTAGATGGTATTCGAAATGAGTGTCGTGTATTTTCGTGTTCGTGTTTGTTTTGTCTTGTGAAATGTGGAACTTAGTAAATAATTAAATAACTTTTCCTGAAACTCGTCTAATATTTTCATCTACCTCATAACGAAGTCCTCTCGCCCCTCTACAACTCTAATTTATTCTCGTTTCTGCTCCTTTTGGGATCAGTCTATTCTCTTTCTTGATAATGAGAAATTTGCTATATTTGAAAATTTAAAGCATATCTCTCCAGTTGTTTTTCCATTTTATTCACTCATGAACATTTTTTTTTTCCTGCGTCTGGGCATTGAATAACAAAGTAGATCAAATCTAAACACAATTACTCTGGCAGACGTTTAGCATTATTTTAAGGTTTGAAAACAAGATTAGATAATACTGTACTTAGTGAATAATTCTCGATTAAGATAAGTCTTTATTTACGGTATCTATATTTTATCACTTGTCTGTTATGATGAAGACCTAAAGAGAAACGACAGTGGCGTTTCAAGTGTAATATCATGAAATGAAATAAATGCTCGATCATTTCGTTTTCTTGGCTTTCTAAAGCCTATACTCAGGACATCCGTACTTGCCTTCTTCTCTTTATCCTTTATAGCAGTAACGCTTTATGCTTGCACTGCACACTTGACGTCTGCGCTATACATCCAGAGTTGGGGTGGTCGGGGGAGTCAAGTGGGGTACAGATGCTTTAGGCGCATCTCTCAAGGAGCACCAGAGCGATAAAATAATGGTGCGTTTATGATATTTCTTTAACTTTTTCGTCATCCTCTCCTGTCTGCAAAAATTTCTGTTTTTCAACAAACAATAATAAAAACTCAAACAAGTAAACATTTACAAAGCGTTTTAAAAGTTTAAAAATTTTTAAATGTAAGAGAACGCTTGAAGCGCGTTATGGCCGCCCTGCAGAAGTTTTACTAGAACGTGCTAGACGCGTTACGGACGACAAAAAGATTAAGGTCTAAAGTATTGTAAGGGCGAAAAAAATAATAGCATGCTCTGAGAGTTATTTCCCTTGTCAAGTCTCTGATAACGAATGGGGGTGAAAAAAACATATATTTTGCCCCGGGCACTACTTGCTCTAGCTACGCCACTGTATACATAATTCAAAGCTTCCGTTTTTAGTAACCAGTAACTAACTCATCATGACTTACTTTTAATCCTCCACTATACCATCAGAAAAAATATCTTAAAATTTTTACCAATGAATGAATATGCACTGCTCACGAAATTGCAGAGATACTTCAAAACATATGGAAAATAATAAAAAAGATTTGTGTTTTTAGTTTTGAAACATCATAATATAAAAATGTTTCAGGGTTGAATCATTTGATTTGATATCATCAGCTGTTGTATTCTATTTGAATTTTTACATCACACAGCTTACCGGAAGATTTGGTTTGGTTTGGTTTGGATTTCATTAGCGCAAGAGCCATGAATTTAACTATGCTATTCATATTTTTCTAAACAAGATGCTATTTTCCATTATGTCAAACGTTGTTTAACGTACAACCATTGAATGATTTCCGTAACTATAGCTTCTGTACATTCATCATTCCTCACAAAATAGGAGATAAAGAAAGATCAAAGAGATATCTCAATGAAACGAAGACATAAGAAGTACAATCAAACCTCATTTAATGAGCACCTCTCCCAATGGTGATTCGTTGAATGAGTAAACAAAATGTAAGAAAGTGACTCATTTAATGAGCGATGCTTCGCAGAATGAATGGAAAGGAGACATCGTGACATCACATACAGGGTTGACTTATACCAGTCAGTTTGAGCGCTTGTTTGAAGAGACCCTTATATCTAAATGGAGGAAGTTTTAGCCGAATAGCGTTGTCAAATGCGACTCCGAGGAATTTGAGCCAATGCTTGTGTTGTCTTAATTGACGAAATTTTGTCTCTGGTCAGGATTATGGGGTTATTGGAATGTTGGATAGTAACGAAATCGATTAGCTGGAGGAAGAATGTAGACAGAACTTCTGAAGAACATATGGAGTTGCATTCTGTAGCTTCGGAGGAAACTTCGTAAAAAGGGGAGGAAGGAAATAATAGACTTAATCGAGTAACAACCTTCCAATGAAACACGGGAGGTACTTAAAGCATGGACAATTATTGTATCTTACATTGAGAAGCATCTCCTTAATCAGGCAGTAACTCTGCATTTTAAAAAAGCATTTAACGATAATGCTGTAAGTCATTTTTGATAAATATTGAAGTTTTAAAAAAAAATTTGCAAAACAAAGCAGCCAATTTAAATAATACACTACATTATTATAAATTTATTTATGTTTTTGTTTTTTTTTTGGAAAGGAGCGTACTGTCCTATCTATGAAGGAGAGGGCATCTTGTAATTGAGGATGAGAAGCTTCTGGAATAGTGATTGGTTCTCGCCACCCTTGTAGATACACGAAAAGGTGGAGATCTGGTTTCTCCCATCGATGATGGGACATACTTCCTTAGGGAAAGGTTGTATCGTGGCCGGTGATGGCCCTTAGGACTCAACCACAGTTCCCGCCAGTGTTGCTGTTGCGGCGAGCCGGTCAGTCAAGTTTTTCATTTGCCTTCCGGTCTGTCGGATTAATCAGTTTGTGATTACATGGATTCCAATAGGGAAAAAAAAATTGCTTCGTTTAAACATATTTCGAATTACGACTAAGATTCGGGCACGGATTATTTTCATTAAGCCGGATTCTGCTGTAATTTCAGATCATTTAGGTAGTTACATGCGGAACTTCCAAGCAGCTATCGAACGAGAAACAATGTCTGCAAAATTATTTTACATTATCTGGCATGAAAAGACTATCATACGAAAGCTGTCTGTGCCAAGGGAAGTCACAAGTATTTCGTACAAGCCATAACTATTGGTAGAAAGATTACATACATCTATTTTATCAAGTAAAATATACTTCAATACACCTTCACATCTCTAAAGATGCCAACACAGCCAAATCATTTAAAAACCCAGACGGCTGACAAGGTACACTATAATGTGCATAGAGTTGATAGAAGATGGACTTCGCTTGCTCGTTTGGGTTACCGTTGAGGATAGCATAAAAAGTCAAGAAAGCAATTATTTTAATTAACCCTGTATTTAATAGAATGCAACATTATTATTTTTTCATTCTCTCTGTTTTCTCTATCACTTCACTCTACCTTGAAATTTATTTAAAAATAATATCTGTTTGGATATAAACTGGTTTTTAACAGTATTTCACTCCAAATAAACTGCTGGATAAATAAGATTTCAAACATATGGCAACACAATGAATACACACATTTAAAAAGATCACAGAAAAATTTTATTTATAAATTCAATCATGGAAACGATATGAAACATTCTCCCTAAACAATAGAAATTGATTAATAAATTATAATTTCAATAAATGCAAAAATTAAATTAATTTTCTCCCTATCAATTTAAAATTAATCACAAGATGAAAGATTATAATTATTACATACCGGGGTAAGTAGGAATTATATCTTATATATGTTTGCCATTAATAAATTTAAATGCTGAAATCAGTCTTAGTTCAATTGGGAAGGACGCATTGACAAATTTATAATCTTAATACCATTTGCTTTCAAAGTTACAACTAAGCTGATTTTATTTTTAGTTATTAATACACACTTTTATATATCTCAGATAGGTATTAACAATAAAAAGAATTTAATAAATAACTGAAAAATTTTGTACCAAAATTCCTGCATTATTTTATCTCCACTGAACAAATAATTTTTACGATATCCTCATACAAAAGGTCATTCGTCTCAAAATTATACGATAATTTTATAATAATAATAATCAGATAATTCATGTGATGATTTGTATGATAAAATATATAATACTATTATAGAAATCATAACAACATATAACACAATTTATAAAGTATTATCATTTGATTTTTTTAAAAAGTTCATTTTCAAAAACGGGGTATAAATTTTTATGAGTGTATATTGCAAAATAAATAACGAAATTATTTTGCAAGATTACGGCTGAATATAATATCCGATTAAAAGATGCCAAGGGGAAAATTTTATCTCCGAGTAAAGTAAGCACTTTTAATTTCATTTTGAGCTTTATTATTTTCTTTGAATTTTAGATATTTTTTAGTGAAGTTTTTAATTATTATATTTTTAAAATTATTTTCAAATTTATTTTATTCGTATTTTTGTCCACTGGTTATTCATCACAGTAAATTCTTACTGTGTTATCAATAGACACAGCAATTTTATAGATATAATAGTCAATGTTAAACGCGAAAAGACTATATTTCCAAAGAATGCTGCTGAGATACTCAACATTTGCTCGCCAAATTTGGCGCTAAAAGAAATGCATAATGCAAAATTTCTTAAACTTCATGTAATCATGTGGAGAAACTTTGGATCCTGGTAAGTCAAAACATTAGCTGCATTTGGCGATCAGCTATTCACCCATCATCTATATATTAAAATATTTTACAAAGTCAAGGAAAAATTCTTCTAGTTACAAAGTTATTTGTGGATATTTATGTCCTCCGGGTTTTATCGCCAAGCAAACGAACAATATCGTCTAGCTGGTTGCATTATGTATAGTGCAGCTTAACTATTTTGGCATAATCTGAAAATCGCCAACTAAACGGGACCATAAACATCAATAAGTACAGTCATAAATACTGAAGCGACAATTATTTCGCCAATTTTTATTTCATATAAAATTAATCCACAAAAAGTCTTATGAAGGTCATATGAATTATATATCAGATTAAAGATACCCTTCTCTAAATCATCAGCCATTTCTGAGAAATGTTTCAAAAATGGGATAGCACAGCCGATACCACAAATAGAGTGGGCCAGTTATAGTTGGCTAGGGCCCTATAGACCATTACGTCTGCTGTGCTGGCAGTGTGTCGCGAGACAGCGTGATAAGAATTGTATTGTAGGGTACCACTGTACCACAAAACCCTGGTATAGTGGTAACCTACCAGAGCACTACAATAGATGAAGTTGTCAACATTTCAGTGCTAAAGGCTTGTACGAACAGGGCTCTTGGATTATAGATCTGCTTCCATAAGACTTCTGGAAATGATTTGTGGAATAACTCTCATCCATGGGCCGGGATAGCCTGGTTGGTAGAGCGTAGGATTCGAGTCCCTTTGGTTGCGAATTCGAACCCCGCCGGCCGAAGATTCCCCGCGTGCTTGGTGACTGACGCGCGTAAAATCTGTCGTGGTCACAAAGTCCTCCATGTCGAGAGTAATACCACTGGCGGTACTAGATCAGGGGTGATCGTTCTCTGATTCAGGTCTAAATTACGATCTGTGGATGAGTGAATGAAGTCTGCCCCGTAAGAAGGGTTGACGTGTGCGTAGTTACGCCGTACTCTTGGCCCTAGTTGGCTCTACGGTAAAAACAGGAGGCGCTCTCCCTTAGGCTTAAATCGGCTTTTTAATCTTAAATCTTCGAACAGCGGGCTTGTCCGTGGCAAGTGCCATAAGTAACAACAACAACTTTCATCCATACACCTGACTGTACAGTGGAACAAGTCACTTTGGGTTCCGCGTTCCCTTGCCGCATGATTCTTCGATACTTTTGTCTCGTTGTCTTCCTGGTCACTTCAGACTCAGTATGCCGCTCTAAGGTACTATTTTGTGTCGCTGCTCCTAATATTTCTGATAACCAAATCTGAATGATCGACATGTCAAGTAACACGGCATGTCGACAAGTCTGCGGTTTACATACCGATCATAAGACTCCTCTAGAACTCGTTTAATTATGAGAAATGTTTTCTCACACATCTTATCCAGCATTTATCGATTACTAAAGTCTTGCTCGAGTAGGAATATGATTATCTCGTTTATGACTCTTCCGAATCTATTGTATGTGTTAATACCCACTGACACTAAACTTGGATCATTTGCATATAGGATCTCATTATTCTTATTTGCAAAGTTACATGATTTTTCCTTTTTTCCTTCTCGGGTACGAGTTTCGATGTACAGTAGACAAAAAAAAAAGTGGAACATCAATGTAACTTTGTTATTTATTATCACATTTTCACAAAATTAGTCGATAGAAAGGGCTTAAAGGAATAGCTTTATTGAGGAAGACAAACTGATTGACTTAGTTAATAGACTACTCTCTCGAAATGTTTCCATTATGGAAATCGAAATTCTTTAATAATTCGATTTCCTTTTATGTATGAGAATCAAATTTCATTCCAAAATTCGCAGTGGTTCTTGAGATTGTTTTCTGAAAACTTCACCCCAAAAGAGCCACCCCACCGAAGACTGTATATTAAGTAACTCTCAGCTTAATAATTGTTGGTAAAGAAAAAAATTAATTAAACATTCCTAAGATCAATCTGTCATTCACTCAAATTTTATATAGTCTGAGTAGAAAAGGCAATGTTTATTTTTAAAAAAGAAAATAAATTTATTATTTAACGAACTGCGATATTATAATTGCCTTTGAAACTTGCTCTTCATAAAGAGTAAGTAGATCTATGAATATAAATAAATTTAATATATGGTTCCTTAAAAAGTGGGCGTTGCTAATCGACTGTGAGAATTTTACAATTTTTTTTTACTGAATATTTTGAAAACTATTTGAGATACGTGCACAATTTTTTGAATTCCGGCATTTTAGTAAGTCAGCTTTGCTCCCATTCAAAATTTTTTACTATGTTATAAATCACTCTTTTCCCACATTAACATTTAGAAATTCATTTAAAAATATCAAATTTGGATTATTTCTACATTTATTTCATGATTTTAGGAAATATGATAATTTTTACTAAATAAATGAAAAAAAGAAATTGTGAAAAATTTTATAATTTTTCGAGATATTATCGAAAGTTTATAAGAATCATTAAAAATTGGAAGTATCAATTTACAAAACCATATAACTTCTTAATATTATCATTAAAATTCCAAAAATTTTTATTGAGAGGTTAATTTTATAACAACAAGTCAATTGAGCGAGAAAAAATGGATAGCTATAATGGAAAAAATTTCTAGGTATTAGTTAGTTAATTAATTAGGTTAATCATTTTGCCTATCTCAACAAATTTGTCCCAGCGAATCATTTCTATCGACACCCAATATGTGAAAATGCGATAATAAACAAAAAGTTACTGAGATGTTCCATTTATTTTTACGAGTGTTCCTGTGTATATATGTGAACATAAAAGCTGCATCCTTCCTTATATCGTGAAACTAAATTAAATGCAAGTTCAGTCTAAATGATGTCTTCAATTTCTAGGTACACAGGTTTCTGTCCAAAATTACCCGAACACTATGGGCAGAGCTACGGAAAAGCAACTCGACAGATCATCCGCGAGAGGCCTCGAGACCTGCTGAAGGAAAGACTATCCGATACTCGACATCGGTGCTATCCCGATAGACGGAGGGGACGAGGGCGTGTGCAGACTGATTACGGTGATCACGGTTTTGATGCTCACTGCAGGAGCTACTCTGATCACCATTGCGGTAGGAAAAGGCATCACGACGACCACCACAAAAACCACGACAGGAGTGGAGTTATGCAATTTGATTTTGTTTGCCCTACTTTCTTTTATTTCGAAGAATATGCAGGTGAGATATTTCACTTCTTCATAACCAGTGGACACAAATTAGTTGAGTAAGTCCACAATTTGCAAAATATTGGTTGTAAGATACAATGGCAGATTCTCAATAATTGGACAATAGTAATAACTTTTTTATAAATACCTTTATTTTCTCGTACACAAAGGGAAAATATCGTAATCGATAAGAAAATTTGAACTCGGGATTTCAACGAATCTTTTCTTTTTAGACCTCCCCGAATCTTAATTACCATAAGCAGAGTAAATTACTATAGTTGCACTTAACAAAATAATTTTTACGGTCTCAGAGAGCATGGAATAAAAAGTCTTAACGGGCCATTTTCTAACACATTAACACATTGCTACGATATGACCCACCTTGAATCACACTTACTATTTAATTAGATCACCCCTTCTCTACTACAGTTAAGAGAGGGCTAAGAAAGAATAATTTTACTAATTCGAACTAGGTAATTCGAATCACAGGAGTAAACTACGCCAATGACATCACAAACTGGCGACTCCGACCCTCCCGAAGACACAAGGGTAAAATTGAAGGACCGGACCACCACGACAGCAGCATTGCAGGAACTGTGGTTGAGTCCTAAAGGCCATTACAGGCCACGGTACAAAGCTTCCATTGGGAAATACGTCTGATCATCGATGGGAGGTAGCTAATCCCCACCTCTTTCTGAATCTTTCTGTTGTTTATTATTTATCAAAAGTGCTAATCGCTCAGATCCCTTCAAGTATATGATTACCCTAGAAGAGCTGAATTTTCACCCTAATTGGAGATTACAGTATTATTTAAATCGCCTTTTATTTCACAAATGAATTCATCTTTCTTATCCTCGTAAATTTGCATAAACTTAATGTTCATATCTGAGGAACGAAGAATCCATATAATATATTAACAAGAAACACTATCTGTTTCAGTTTTACAACAAGAAGAAAAAATTGCATTCTTCATTACCAGTAGTGGACGGTTGTGATTTTTTCTTTGACATCTGGTATAAACATGAGACATCAGTCCATGCTTAATGTGAAGAAAAAAAGAGAGAAATATTCATTATTGGTAGCAAACATTTTAGTTTCATTTTCTTACGGAATTCTGAAAATTAAGATAGACACTATCGCATGTTAGGAGACTGTATATTACTTTAAAGTTGATAAAGAGAGTTTGTTAAGGCGAATTTTTGATGCCGCCATATGCATCTTAAGTTATGGACCCTATTAGCAGAAAATATCGAACAACATTCTTACGATATATTCCTGACATTATCGAGATTTTCTCACGCTGCGAGTGAAGGGGTAAAAATCCTTACAACATTCTTTTAAAGATATCTGAATTTCCATTTTCTAAGTGCACACGAGTCAAAGAAATCATTATCAAAATCGCATTGTAAAATCACTGAAGGAAAATTTTATATCACTTCTGCTCTTGTGTCGCAATGTAAAAAGACATATCTCTAACCGCTTTTTCTCTGTATAAATTATGTTTCTGGAATAAAATAATTCGAAGTTTAAAATTTCAAAAGTTTCTTCTTCTCTAACCACGCATTTGCTAAAATATGTTTACAAACATGTAATATTTTGGTTGATTTTTCACACACACACACACATATATATATATATATATATATATATTGACTAAAAATTCGCCTACATTAAATATTAAAATCCGGGCGTCGAAGTAG
>JAPMOR010125199.1:171180-216593 GCA_026543865.1 Argiope aurantia
ATCACTACTATTTAGAATCACGCACATTTAATTACATTTAGGACGAACAATTACATTAACATAAAAGAAATGAACATTAAATAGATTTCGTCGAATACGTCGCAGGATTAATTCACATGTGCCATCTCGTATTTCGTTCAGAGACCCGTCTCGTCTCACACGTCTTGACTTTCGTTCAGACCCATCTCGTCTCGTCTGCACTCCGTCTAACAAGCATCAACGCCTGTTGGCCAGCAGATGGCGCTCGTTATCAGGCGTTCGTCACTACATTCGGCGATCCTGACATCTCTTTCGTCCTCGAAAGTTAAATCAAAGTAGAAAAATCTGAAAGAATAAAAAAAAAAGAAAACAGTATCTGGATAAACCAATAAACATTTTTTTTTTCTTTTAGTCTGAAGACCATGCTTTCATGAAATCAGCTGCTGTGGAAGTTGTATTTGGTCCGTCATGACATCCAACTTTTTCCACGTCATAGCGATCCTTAGATTTAACCTTAACAATCCGATACGGTCCATGAAACTTTAGTCTTAGTTTGAGTCCAGTTCCAAACTGCGTCCGTTGTATGGCCACTAATTCACCAAGTTTGTAGATGCGCGCCACTTTTCTTCGTTTGTTGAAACTTTTGCGATTCTCTTCTTGAATCTTCGAAATGTTTTCCCTTGCTTCTTCTCTCATATTATTTCGATCTTCCATCATTGCTTTTGTGTATTCTTCTTCCAATATTTCCTTTAAATGTAAATCAGTTGTATCTTTTAATTTTACTCCAGTTAAAAGCTCAAACGGGGTAAACTTTGTACTTCTCGAAACGGTACTATTGATTATTTTCTGCACTGATGCAACATGTTTATACCATTTGGTAGGGTCTGTTATCGAGAGTTTTGATAGAATGGGTATTAAAATTTTATGCATTATTTCAATTTGTCCATTTCCGCGAGGAATTCCAGTGCTAATTTTGAAATGTTCAATATTTTCAACCTGACAGTATGTTTCAAATTCTTTTGAGGTAAAAGCTGAACCTCTGTCTGTTATTATTCTCGTCGGATTTCCAAAAGTAGATTGTTGAAGCTTAAGTTTAGTTATTGCATCCTGAGTAGATGTTGATTTAACCGGATACAACCAGACAAATTTTGTAAAAGCGTCGACTATTGAAAAAATATGCTGGTAGTTCTTATTTGTAGAAGGCATAGTGCCAATGAAATCGATGTGACATGTACTTAGAGGCAAATTTTCTTTTGGGATAGGGTTAAGGAAACCTTCACCTTTCCCACGTTTCTTATTACACAGAATACACTCCACGCAATTGGCAACCACGCTTTCTATTTTTGACCTCAACTTTGGTATGTAAAATTCTTGCTTTAAAATTTCTTCCGTCTTAGCCGCAGCGTAATGTCCTTTATTGTGAATTTCTCGAATAATTTCTCTTTGTAATGCTTCTGGGACTATGAGCAATTCTCTACCATTATCGTATTTGTATAAAACTCCATTTCTCACAATGTGTTCACCGTCTTCTTGCTTATTTATCAAAGCTTTTAATTTCTTAAGGAATTCGTCCTCATTTTGAGCATTGGCTATTTTAGTGGTCACTTCACTGTATGAACGAGTAACAACAAGTACTGCGTTTCGACTAAGAGAATCTACGTGTGCCATTTGTTTCCCCGATCTGTGAACAATTTGGTAATCAAATTCCTCTAACTGTAAAGCCCATCTTGCAACTTTTGGTGTAAGATCTCTTTTACTCATAGTTTGTTGAAAAGCGGAACAATCAGTCACAATTTTAAACTTAGAACCCAGTAAGTAATGTCTAAATTTTTTCAACGCTTCGATTACAGCCAAAACTTCTAATTCATAGCTGCTATGTTTTTCTTGTTGTGGAGATGTTTTTCGACTAAAATAATGAATAGGATAAAACTTATTGTCGGTTCCCTGTTGCAGCAGCACTGCTCCGAATCCCTGACTGCTAGCATCTGTATGGAGTTCTAAAACTGATCCCTGTTGATAGAGATGCAAAATTGGCTCCCGAGTTAAAATATCTTTAAGTTTTTGAAAAGCTTCCTTTTGTTCAGATTCAAACTTAAATGCAATGTCTTTTCTTAGTAGATCACTAAGCGGTTTTGCGATTTTTGAATAGTGGGGTATAAATTTCCGGAAATAGCTAGTAAGGCCTAAAAAGCTTTGTACTTTTTTAACAGTTTGTGGTTGTGGAAATTTTTGTACAGCTACCGTTTTAGATACAGAGGGCTGTATAGTTCTGTTTTGGATTCTATAACCTAAAAATTCTATTTGTGGTTTTAAAAATTGACACTTCTTAAAATTAAACTCCAAACCGTACTCTGATGCAACCTGTAGAACACGTTGTAATTTTTCTAGCCCTTCTTCCTCTGTTTTGGATGGTATAATAATGTCGTCCATATAAATCAGTACAGTTCCGTCTAGCATCAAATTCCTGAATATCACATTAATGTAACGCTGAAATACACTCGGACTATTGGAAAGTCCAAAAGGTACTTTAAGAAATTCCCACTGGCCATGATGTGTTACAAAAGACGTAAATTTTGTGCTATCTTTCTCTACGTCTACATGAAAAAATCCGTTTTTCAAGTCCAAAGTAGTAAATATTTTTGATTGCTCAAGTTTGTCAAGCAAATCTTCTATGAGGGGTAAAGGGTACCGATCTTTAATCATCTTTTTATTTAGCTTACGAAAATCAATGCATAACCTATAACTGTCATCCTTCTTCTTGCTTAAAACCACAGCTGAAGAGAAATTTGAAGTACTGGGTTTTATTATCCCTTCCTGTATCCATTTATCAATCTGAGTTTCAACGAATTTTTGTTCTTCTAAAGGCAGCCTTCGAGGGTTGTGAGTAATCGGAATATCATCGCTCAGTATTATTTTCATTTGTAACTCCGTACTTTTTGTTTTGTTTGGCGAATACTTATTTAAAAGACGATTTATTTCCTGTCTCAAGGGTTTTTTTACATCACTCATGTCGATTTCATCATAGTTTATCGAATCCGCTAAATGAATGAAGTATGGGAGAGGATGTGTATTTATTTTATTGCAAGCCTCAACAAAAATAGGTGCATGTCTGTCTCTTTTCAACTCCGAGGAACGTAGTGATACGACCTTGACCTCGCTTCTCACCAGCCGGGTGTAATTTATTTCAGCTTTTTTCCCATGAATGGTAATTTGTTTTTCTTGGAATGAAAAGCTTAGATTATTTAATACGTCCATGCCGATGATTATTTCGATCGGCATTATTTCTAACACATACGCATTAGTTGATATTACATATTCATCAATTAATATATCACAATAAAAAAAACCTAGAGGAATAATGCTATCTCCACTTATACCAGCTAATTTCACATTATCAGTGGTTAAATTAGGTTTACCAATTTTCAAATAAAAATCATAATTAATCATAGCAATATCACTTCCAGTATCAATTAATGCATCACAATTTACACCATTTATTTCAACATTTTTACTAAGCTTATTTACAGTTTTTGGAGAGTTACGAATATACACTTTATTAGAGAGAGACACTTTAAAATCTCTTTGCGGGCAGATACTGGCTTTGTGGCCAAAGCTACCACATTGGAAACATTTCAATCCTTTGTTTTTAAACTTGCAATTAATTGATTTATGACCAGCCTCATTGCAATTAAAACATTTATTATTACTCTTGTTATAGTAATTATCATCAGCATAATTCTTTTGAGCACGAACGAACGGCAATGGTGAATTTTTAGCTTCTTTCGCGATATCAAATTTTCTTCTGTTTTCGGAAACACGCCAATTTCTGTTTGTTTCCTTTTTAAGGTGACTTCGTGCAGCTTCATATTCGTCCAGTTTATTAACCAATTCTTCTACTTTCTTTATTTTGGGCAAATCGTCGAGAAAATGATCGCGTACGTCATTTGGTATTTTACTCTTTAACTGGTCAACGACCATTAGCTGCTTTAAATCTTCAAAATCGGTTATTTCTAAACAATTTATCCATTCCTCAAAAAAGTTATTCAGTTCAAAACCGAAATCCCGCCATGAAGAAGAAGAATCTCGTTTGTGAGTAAAGAACTTCTGCCTGAGTTGTTCGGAAGTTAATTTAAATCTTTTAAGCAATAGTTTTTTAATGTAATCATAGTCATAAGCTGATGGATCAGGTTCACGAGCAATTAAATTGACTATATCTAATGGTAATAACCCGAGTAAATAAGAAATCCAGTTTTCTTTTGCAATGTTAGCCCTACTTATTTGTTTCTCAAATAACGAAAGGTAAACATTTATGTCTCCGCTATTATCATAATTCTTCAGCAATTTTAATATATCAGTCTTAGGCATATCTGATACAGTTAAAGTATTTTCTCTACTTTTTAACTCAAGTTCTAACTTTTTCAAAGTATATTCGCGCTCATTTTTTTCGGCTTCGGCTTTTTCAGCATCTAACCTTTCGCGCTCCTGAGTGATAGTTAAAAGTAAGTTTTTTACGAAATCTTCGTCATAGTCTTTAGACTCTGTTATCATTGTAACTAACTGTCGCACTTTGGCATCCTGTGGTGCCGTTAGTTCTAATTCGTCTACTAAAGTTAGTAAGTCACTCTTTCGTGCTCGTGTAAGAAATGTCATACTTGAGAATAAATCAAAATTGTACTCACAATTTCTTCAACGTCGATCCACACTACGTCAGTCCACAAGGAGTTGGTATCCAAGAGGTTTATTGTAGAACGTCAAATTTCACTCCTGTTTGGCTCTTCTTTCGTCTATGTACCGGTCTTTGTTAAAATCCCGGTCGAGCCCCCATATTTGTAGGACTCAGGAATCACTACTATTTAGAATCACGCACATTTAATTACATTTAGGACGAATAATTACATTAACATAAAAGAAATGAACATTAAATAGATTTCGTCGAATACGTCGCAGGATTAATTCACATGTGCCATCTCGTCTTTCGTTCAGAGACCCGTCTCGTCTCACACGTCTTGACTTTCGTTCAGACCCATCTCGTCTCGTCTGCACTCCGTCTAACAAGCATCAACGCCTATTGGCCAGCAGATGGCGCTCGTTATCAGGTCATTAATTATCGTATATATCGGTCATTAATTATCACCTAATCTTCTTCTGCGAAGATTTTATATCCTCCCCCATGGGTTCAACACTTCTCCCACCCCACCCGCATTCACCGATTGGTCAATCGTAAAGGCGTGATAAAAATGTACAAAGAGAAAATTAGGAAATTTGGATATCCAACCTTCCAGGTCAACTATAGCGAATCTAACTAGACTTTCACACTGATAACAGATGGAGTTCCACTACTTTATTGATGTCTCATCAAGATATCAGACCTCTTTTTCTAAGCGTGAAGTTTCCAAACTGTGAGTCGAGACTCACAGTTTGGGAAGTCAGGTTTAATTGGGTGATCACACAGAGTTAATTGGTTGTCAATTCAATTGGTTGATTTAATTCTTAAAAATGTGATGTGGATTTTAAATTTTTTTTCATAAAACAATATAATAGTCATGTGAAAAAAAAAGCACAATATTCAAGTAAGCGGCTCATACAAGCTTAGAACTCACATAATGAATGTAAACTCATTTTCGTTATGAACGATAATTCCAGCTAGAGTAAGGATTTATTTTACTGCTGTTGTTTATAGTAAAAATTTATTATATTTTATAATAACTGGTTTTTTTTACTAAAAAAAACTTTTAAAAAACTTTTTGGGGCCTATAAACTCTCCTTCGGTGAATACTTTTCGTCTCATAAAAATTAGCTGCGCCGAAGATTAAGTGAGTCTCTACAAATCCGATTTCTAAAAAGTAGAGTGCAGTTTTTAAAATTTTGAAAACTCTTGCTCTAAACTATTTGCCAAAATCAACACTGATCATCGCTCAGTGTGTTTTTGAAGAACTAATCAAAAAATTTTAATTCTTAATAATTGCAGATCCCATGCCAGACTATTCCCATGATCATCAGAAGCAAGACCGGGGTGACATGCCGCACGTCCATTACCCGGCCTTCATGACTGATCCCTGCCAGCCTGGCATCCACCCGGGTCAGCCGTCCTACGACAGACAAGGATACGATCCCGACGCGCGAATGAGGATTAGGCCGAAAATGGTACCTTTCAGACATTGCTGCGTTACACCAAAATACACAGGGCATATTCCAGGTAAGTTGAATCAATGCTTGTCCCCTTCGGCTATAAGCTGTTCGAAAATCATATGAATAGTATAAGTAATGTAATCATGTCAACTAATTTAGATAAGTTACAGCTTATCATTAAAAAAAACTGTTTTATAAGATGATGAGTAAGCATACTAGAAAATTGGGTGAAGAATAATCTATCAAATTTGAATTACAAAATAACATTAATTCCTCCAATAAACCGCTTATTGCATTCTAATATGTAAATCGAGAATAAAGATTGTAAATCTAAGATATATTATCAGCCTTAATTATGTTTTATTCGCAATTAGGATTTAAATTATTATTGTATATCAATACATGTTCTTTTCTCCTTTTTAGGAATGCAATTCGTTTTCGGGGAATCCTTTGGTCCTGCCTCTGACAGACTCCTTAGGCGACATCATGACAACATAAAGAGAATGAATACATACAGATAAGAATGATCATAGATTTATTTTTTAAATTGCCAAGAGAACATCATTAACTAATAAAACAGCTTTTGTCTCCAACTATAATCCTTACTTTTCTCGGTATTAAAAAGAAGAAAAAAATGAAAATAAATAAAAAAAAAATTGAAATCTCACGTTTCAAGTTATCATGTGAGAACGTGATCACGTGGTATCAATCCGACAGAAAAACATCACGTTCTCGCATGACTCATATTTCGCAATCATCGACATTCAGAAAAGCGATGGTTTTTGAACACCTCAAAACCAATCAAGTTCTAAATTATTTTTTTTTCTCGAGGCCAGAATTATTTTCGTGAAAATCCAGCTTAAACAGGTTGTAAACAATCACGTGACTATCAGATTCTGCATGCATCGATATTTAGAAAACGATGAAGGGTTTTTTTTTTTTTTTCCCATCTTAAAATCGTTCGAGCTTTAAAATTTTTTTTTGCTAGCTAGAAAAATTGAAAAAAAAAAAATTATATATTATTACATACCTGTAATGTTGCTTCCCAGCACGGTTAGTTCAATTACAGGAAAGACCATTTTACGATCAGCTCTGTTAGGTGCTGATCGGGTGCAGCGTCAGTGATCTCAGATCTTGACAACCATTTGGTGACTTGGTGACGAATTTGGCACCAAAATAGGTATTACTGGAAACTTCCATAATTTTAACAATTGAGCCAATAGAAATCGAGAGACGCCTGATTGGTCCAGAACCTTCTCGTTCCGCCTGGGAATTATATAAGACCGGCCGTCTCAAGTGAGTCAGTCACAATCGTGGGAAGAGTCAACAGCGAATAGTTGGATCTGTCCAGCGAAGAGCTAGCGTGGTGTGGAGCTCAAGCGATAGCCGAATTGAGCTGTGTGCCAAGTCCTGGTGTTTATTGTGGAAGCGGGATCGAGTCGTGTGTAGAGTAGTAAATCGGGTAGTAATGAGTCGGCAGTTGGATACAGCTAAAGAAAAGAGACAGTAGATAATTGCAGACGTTAGGAGAGACCGTTCGTAGATTCCCTCTTTCTGATATGCGTCGCAGTTATTAAAATAATAATAGTAAACTTTTTACAGCATTTTATAAATTAAGAATTCAATTAAAATTTTGCTGAAACTTTTTTGAGGGGCATCTATTTTTCAAGAAATAATTCCGTGTCAAATTCGACAGTAATTTTTGTTTAGGTCCTACACTATACAGAAGAGATTCCTAAACATTACGACTCAATTTTCAGAAATAGACTATAGCGACCCACTTCATCTCCAGCACTTGAAATTGCTTTCATAGAAAATTGAGTTGTAACGTTTTCATCATAACGTATGCTCTTTCTAAAAGAGGTTTTATGGACCAAAAAGAAATTTTTGAGAAAAAAATTTATTATTAAAAATATAAATCTTTATACAAATGATAAAGAGTCGAATACATAAATTATAATAAACTATTTTGAAATAAATGCATTGGAATGTTCACAAAGTAGTTTCTCATTAAGTAGGTGGATCTGAGGTACCACAAGCGAAGTCGAAGTCGTAAATTAAAACTGAGGAAGCAACAGATGTATTACGTGGAATAAAAAATCAATTCTGAATATAAGTCACTTATATTCAGTTATATTATTTTATATAACTGAATATATAATATTTTATTTCTTCCCACTCGACACTAAACGCTTGTTTGCATATTGCGTCTAGATTGTTTACAGGAATATTAGTTCTCATGACATGACGTTGGAAAAATTGATTAAATCTTCGCCGATCATAACCTCTAGAATTTAAAACCATCCTTAGGTCAGAATATTTATGAATGTTTGACAATAATTTACACATATTAGATTAGTATATGTAAATCATCTAGCTCAAAAAGGTGAAAATAACGATGGATTGAAATTTTCATTTCTCCATAACTTCTTTACGATTATATATATATATATATATATATATATATATATATGTGTGTGTGTGTGTGTGTGTGTGTAATTAGATGAATTAGCATTTCACGAACAGATTATGTATTAAATGTTTTTAATAGATGTAATTTTTCAGAAGTTACGAACTGAAAAATGATTTTCAACCTCTTTAAATATTTTTTAAATGATTGCAATATTTAATAATGTGTTGCCATATTTAAATAAATAAAACTCATTGTGTTTTCACTTCAGGAAGATTTTCTTAGTAGATTTCTTTTTCTCTCTGAAGGCTATTTAAATAGCTGGATTTCTACCAAATATACTCTATAATTTCCAAAAATATTCCTGTTTTTTACAGTTTTACATGAATTTTTAAATTATTGTAGATTTAAATTTTAAGTTTACAACCAGTACGGTTTTCATGAGAGATGAGTTTGCAATGTTCAGCAAAGGTTATATGCAATTATCAGTTCAATCAAGTTACATCTTTTTTTTGCAACATGCAATTCTACAAATTTAAAGCAAAAAAACAGCTCACAAATAAAATATTTTTCGAATTTTTATTCAAAAAAACTTTCACGAAACAGTATCACAATGACATTAAACACTACACAAAGTGAACAAAAATGAAAGCAAAGCAAAAATTTCACTTATTACAGAGGCAAAAAAGTAACAGAAGGTAAAGAACAATAAACTCAAAATTCGTCACCAAAATATATCACACAAAATGTCATCACACATAAGAAGTTACATTTTCAAAGATTGAACACTTAGCATTGAGCACAAATAACAGCGTCAAGAGAAACTTTTCTCTTACAATGAGAGACACTTCCACCACAACTATCAATTCGTGAAAAGAGATGAATTAGTTGTAAAAAAAAAAAAAAAAATATGGAAGATGCAATTCAGAAGCACTGATGGCTTCAAAGATGATATGGTTTTTGCAATCACCAATTTAATAATAGAATTTATTGCTGGTATAAATGTATTGGGTTCATTTTAAAATACTTCTTGGAATCAACCACCTTCTCTACACAATATATAGGCTCTCAATAATCTAGCTTTTATTAGCAAGGTGAGTGAACAGCATCAGAGAGAAAAGAATATAACTACTTAATACATATGGATATAAGTGACTTGATATAATGTAAGCAATAAGCTGTTGCTCTGATTTTAAACTATAATATTTATAATTATATATATAATTCCATGTATAATTTTTGATTAAATATAGGTTTTACTATTAAAACGCTTTTTTAAAAATGAACCTTATTAATTCAGCAGTCAATTTGCAAGATTACTGAGAGTCTACTATATATTAGTTTCGTTTTCATCATAATATTATGCACAAGCATAAAATTTAAAAAAAACATATGGTGATTTGTAGGTGGGAAAAATCTTGCCAACTCAAGGCACACTTTATCAATGAAGATTTAATAATGATATAGGAAACATCCTTTTTACAACTAAGAAGTATTTTTTTTCTTCTATGCACAGATAGTTATATAAATGGTGATAATAAAAAATATTGCTTTTAGAAGGAGAAACTTTGTTTAGTATTTGCTATGAGTAATGAAGTACACAGTAATATCAAAACATGAATGATTAACTAAACTACAATAACTAGCTAAATGTTAACATAAACTAATGAGTATTAAGAATATGTTAAATTCCCTTTTAAAAGCTAAATAAATATTTACCGAGAACGACTTTTAATATATGTACTGAACTACTATAACAGACTACATATACAGAAGTTAGAAATGAGAGATATATATTGATATTAAGCCAAAAATGTCTCCTTTTTTGTGGCGATTTTTCTAGAATACTGAAAAAATACACAGGACACATACTAAGCACATCACAGAATATTAAATGTCCTTATTAAAGTACATTTTAAAACTACGATCTGAGACTGAATAAAAAAATTAGTTCCAATAAGTTGTGTCAGAATATTTTTGGCATCGAGATCATGATAAATGTTTAAGAAGAACGACATATAGCACCTTATCAAATCTAAGCCACAAGTCAGTACCTTACAAGGACTAACTTTGTGAAAAATCCAAAAACATGTTACACTGAAGAAAAATTACATCAAAATATGTGCAATATCATTTAAATGCTTAATTTTAACAGAAAAGTTTGATGAATAAAAAAAATTAACATCAAATATGTAAAAAAGAGCATAAATTACACATTGTAGTTATTTGTAAATTAAGAGTTTATAGAACTATCTAGATAGACATATACACGCACATAAAAAAAAAATCAGTTTATCTTTACACATAAATTCTTGATTAGAGAAGAAACTATACAAAAGGAGAAGAAAAAAAAATAGAGAAAGGAAACAAGAACAAAAAGAGAGAGAGCAATAAAAAAATGTATTTTAAAAAGTAGGTTTGAAGATAATTAATGCTTAATTATAATTCAGATCATTCAATTCTAATTCAAGTTAAATAATGCTAAATAAAAGTTGATTTAGACATAGCCTTTTAAAAAAAATACTCATTTCAATTAAACCCAAGAATTAACAAGTATTAAAAATATATCAGAAAACTGTTTTTAAATGATCAAAGAACTGAATATGAAAGAAAAAAAAAGCAGACAATAATTCCCAAATAAAAGCTCAAAACATTTAGAAAACAGAGCTAAGATTAGCACATAACAATTTCAAGTGCAAACATTTAAGATCATGACACTTACAATGTACAAATAAGAAGAGAATTGTTACAATAATAAAACACATATAAAATATAATGGCACATTTATAAAAGTAAAAAGAAACTTAACAAAAAAGGCAAATCATATAAATAGAATAGAAAAGAACCTAAGCAAACAGGCCTATTTTTCTAGTTACAATAATTAAGTCTAGAAAAATTTCTTCACATACTTAGAAGAATTTATATGATCCAAACTATTCTTCATGAATTGATTTTAAAAAATTCAAGAAAATTTTTTTTGCCAATTAATATAGAATCAATATAAGTCTTTGAACACAGAAATTAATGTAAAGTGGAAACAAAAATCAATCCTTTTATTTTAGCTTTCAAAGAATTGTAAGACAATTTGTCATTTCTGAAATCATCAAAATGATAAGAACTTGGATTAACACCTTGACTGCCATGAGAGTCATCAGTGACCAGTAGGTCCATTTAAAAAAACAGCTTGGCAGTCAATGCATTAATACTAATAAAAACTAAGACCTTCATAGCATTTTTATCTGATAAAAGATTTAATTTTCACACCTCCTGTTTTATATATTATCACAGAATTAATGTTATTTTGTTAAATTTGGAACAAAAATTCTGAATCTTGTAAAATAATATTAAATATTTAAAATATTATTTTTAATTATAAAATCTTTGTATAATTAAAAATGCCTTAAATCCTTAAGGCATTTTTAAAGCTACATTCCAAATACTTGATAAACTATTACAAAAAACTATTCTTCCCAAAAATGCATAAATCACTAATGAGAATAGAAAAACTATCAGAAAATTAATCAAAAATAGAGAAAAAAAAATCAAATTTCAAATATGACATAGGTAAAACACAATTCAGAAACTATTCAATAAGTAATACAAGCAATAATAATAATAAGATTTTACTTAAATCCTTTTGATAATAAACTACCATAATTTTCCAACTTTTATAAGATAGTTTTCAACAGACAACATAAGTAGAATTTTTACTAAAAATATGCCTAAGAATTATCAGGCTCAATTTCACAGGGTTTTTAAAGAAGACTTTTTACTGCAGGTAATAATTTTGAATACCTGTTTACAAACTACAAAAATTTCAAATACTTTCCTATAAAAAGCAGCCGAGACTAAAACTACTATTAAATTACATATTGGAATGAACTATAAATAAAACAAAGATAATTTTCTTTAAGAATCTAATTTTTACTACTTTACCAATATTTCATAACAATATTTACCAATATTTCCTAGTAATAGATTAACATAAAATTCTTATTTGAAAAATTAAAAATACATTTTAAAATCATTCTAAAAGTTTTATGCAAAAAAAAAAAAAATCCCCAGCTGCTTGTTTAACGACAGAACTAATACAACAAAAACTTAAAAAGAAAATACACATATATCCAAACCATAAAAACAAAACATGAAAAAAATGACTTTTTTTTTAAAGACAGGTAAAAATCAAATTTTAATCATCACATTCAGCATATGCTTCTTCAGCATGCATATAATACTTGTTGGCAAGTTTCCCCTTCATGCAAGACATAGCAGATTCAGCTGCTAAATTGTAGAGGTCACCTGAAATTAAGGCAGCATTTAAAAATTTCTAAAAACATATGGTTAATTTTTAAAAAAATAATAAATTCAAGGTACTTTAAGTTTTGAAAAATCTTATTTATAAAAATATTTTGGGATATATTTTTCCTATTAGCCTTCAATTGATCTTGAGACATGTGTAAGCACCTAATCGATGTAAAGGCATGAAATATACAATGGCACTTTCCCTAATTAATACTTGGCATATGATAATTAGAATTGAATCGAATTCTTTTTTTACTGTGGTTTTTAACAACTGACTGAAACAAAATTTGACATAGAAATACAACAGTAGTCACAAAATCATATCAAATATGATATACTTAAGTTTGTTACTGCGTTTACATGGTTCTGAATGTACAGACTGACAAAAGTCAACCTTTATTGAATTTAACACAAAATTTGATAAGTATTTACAATAGAGATGCTAAATATGTGCACTGAATTTTATCCATTTAGCTTGCTTCATTTTGCAGTTACTGGGTTCACTTATTTTTGAACAGCTGCTGAAACAGACTTTCTCTAAATAGACATCACTCAAAATTTAATAGATTTCAATAAATTCGGTTAAAGAGTATATACATATTTCAGCCATCTAGCTCAAATCGTTTTAAAATTATCTTTGTCAGAGATACACAAGCATTTTCTTAAATGTATTTTTTAAACTCTAGGAGGTCTGAAATGTGGAGATTCTCCACAATCTCAAGTTTGAATTTTTTGACGATTACAATACTTTCTTTATACTTTGCATGAAAGTAAAAATAAAATGGCAAGTACTATTATATATTGTTGAATGATTCTGAATATAAGTCGACAGTGTGCTTTTTCTTCAACAATTTACTTTCCAAAATTCAAAATATAATATAAAAGTCGAATAAAATTGGGAGGGGGGAGAGAATTCCAGCGATGTTCAAATATATCTCCTTGAGAGTGAAAATTTCGCCAAACAAGCAAAATGGGTTGAATATTTTCTAATCAGCTTGCCTCGAAGTACAATGCCAGATGCCAACGACGGCAGTTATGAGCTCTGGCAACCCTACTTGATATTAGTACATCTTCTGGATTCATGTCTGTCTTGCATATGATCAGTTGTATCTGTAATAAAATCTAATTTTCTGTACCATTTTATTTTATTTATTGCTTGAAAGATGAGTGGGAAAAGAAGTGTGGCAAATTTCCAACTAAAGATTATTGCATTTTCAACTTTCCCGTTCGCCAGGAGCAAATTTTGCCAACATAACATGTTTTTCTTTTGCAACAACATAATAAACAAGCAATAATAAACAATTTCAAACATAAAACGGCTCATTTCCACAAAACAACTCATTTCATTTAAAATTAGTCTTTCCCCCTTAAGAAATATAAGCTATAAAAAATTTTTGAAGTACTTATTTGGTGATATTTAGTGATTTATCATTCATGCATCAATGCACGAACAAAAAGGAAAAGTATCTCTGTTTTTTCAAAGATTAGTAGATGTGGATATAAAAAGCTCTTCACAATTACATTTTAGAAAAAGGTCTAAAAATTCTTTTATGTAAAAAATTTAATATAATTTTTAACTTATACACAGATATATATTCTTTTATCACTTATTAAATTTCATTCATGCATTCATTGAAACAAAAATTAATTTTGAAAAGTCATGGTTGGAACAGATAAAGCTTTTTTCAGAATTAAAAAATAATGCACATAGTGATGTATTTGAAGTGTTCTAGATTGTTCATTGTCTGAGCAATTCTATCTTTAAATTTTGAAAATATAAATGCCACATTATAAAATCATTAAAAAGATCCAATCATTTAAAAAAAAAAAGTGTTGTTGTGTTGTGACACATTTGCTTGCACAACCCTATTTTATGGGGGGGGGGGGACATGTTCACACACCTCACAGATACAACACAGAAGAACAACCATGCCCGAAACAGGACTCCAACCTGGGCCACCCAGATCACAGGGAAGACGTTCTACTCCTATACCATGATACAGGCATTATTTTTATTTTTTTAAGTTATAGAATCCACCATTGATAAAGTGTATTTGTAAATATTGCTAATTTTTTATATTTAGATTTCCTATTTCCAATTTTTAAAAGTGTTCTAAAAAAATATTTTTGGCCACTCAATAATCACTCATTTACAGTGTAATTTCTTCCAGCTCATACCACGACTGAAGCATTTGGAATGACTCTGTTATTTTTATTATTTTTCATTCGCTAAGCAACTTATTTGATAATTAAAAGGTCCCTTCATAATAAAAACCTTTTACAAGTCTTCCCATTACAAAATCATCACAAATGCCAAATTCGATCCTTTTTTCTTAAAAACTTATTGCCTTAATGAAAAAAATGAAAAAATAAATTCAGTTTACTGTATTGCTTAGCTGAAACTTCAGAAGTTTGACAGAAGTATAGATAACCAAGATCCAACCAAATTAAGTGTAAGTGTAATGAATCAAAATGTCTTCATATAAATTTCAAACATTTATGTTTTTTAAAAGCATGCATGTGCATAAAAATTCTGGTTTGTTCATCAAACCAATTCAAATAAATTCTTAGCTACAGATTCTGAATTAAATCTCTGAGGATAAAAACAAACTCAAAACTAGTAAACATCTTGAGTTTGTTTGATCAAAAAGATGCAGCAACATACCTGCTTTAGTTGGATCTTTTTGAAGCCCAAACCCTCCCTTCTGGTACAGGGCTGCTTGTCGAGATAAGAGTTCATAGGTGGGATCATGCATGCATGCATCATATTCACCTCCTTCATCAATTTCTTCTGTTTTTATTGCTTTCTCATACCAATAGACAGCATCACGCCAGTTCTTTTGACTAAAAAATAAAATTTTAAAAAATTAACAAGTCACGACAATGTATACAGAGATCACCTATTAAAAAAAAGCAGATATCCGCTCATTTTAAGCTGGACATATTTCCAAGATTAATATTTTCTGAAAGTGTACATAGCCTTACTGTTTTTTTTTTTTTGGTAATTTGTGTAATTGTATAATATAAAAAGTTCAATGCAAAAAAGCATTATTTAAGTGGATCTGGCACCATAAAACAAATTAAATTTTTACCACGGAACTTAAATTTAAAAAAAAATTATGGTAAAGTTTGATCTTTCTGACTGATGCTTTCATAAAAAAAGGGCACTTTTATAGACAAAAGCAAAACAACCATCATTTATAAAACTCCATAAACGAGTAAATATGTTCTCTCTCACTCTATCTCTTTCTCTTGCGATTTAATATATATTTTTTATTTATCTTTTCAACCTTATTATTATTAAAATACAAAGTCTTTTTTATACAGCAATCATTATCTTAATTTAAAAGTTTGCTGTTATTAGATATAAAACATAATTGAAGCCTTCACAATAAATTAAAATATAAGATCTATTCTTTTTTTCTTTTTTTTTTTCTGGTTCATAAGATTTCTTTTTAGCAATTAACACAATACACTGAGAAAACAAACAAAATTTTATCATCTATTCAATAAGCTAAATTTTGCATCAAAAGGAAATCAGAAGAAAGGAAAGGACACAATTGCATCTCAGTTTTTAAAATAATGGCCATAATTTTTTTAAAGCTAAAGAAATTTGAATGATTTATATTTAAGAAGCATTTCTGTAAATATCTAATCTAGGCAAGAGCATTAGTTAATTCCATCAATTTTAAATTACTTCTCTTATTTTAGAAATATATAAGCTATTTAGCAAAGTTATTAATTCATTATTATATAGGGACATTTTTCCCATAAAAAGCTTAAAAAGTATAATTTCTAGCAATTTCACAAATTGATAATTTAATTTTAGAATTAATTAAAACAAAATGTTTTCTTTAGATCTCGTCCTGGTTTCAATGAAGAAGCTAACCAGAATAAAGGATTAAGTATATCTGGTATCAATAGAAATAAAAATTTATTTTTATGATTCAGAAGGCAAGGTAACAAGATATGTTTAAACATTATTTCTTTAATGTTCAAGTAATTCATTTGCCAAAGTTGTACTAGAATTCTACCAACAATCATATAAAATATACACTTACTTCACATTATCACCAGAATCATAGCACTTGGCCATAAAGATCATTGCTGCTCTATCCCCAGCACAGGCAGCTTGTTTCATATAATCCATACCCTGATCGATGTTATCTGTGGAATCCTATAATTAAAAATATAATAAATATTTTCAATGAGTTAAAACAAGCTTATAATATAAGCATCAGAACAAAATTAACAAATCGGATTATCTTATGATAAAAGAATATTAAAGGAGTATTACTTTAACTGAAACTTCAGCAAGCACATCATGAGGAATCTGAAGATATATTTTAGCAAGGGTGTTAATAGCTTCCAGATTACCACATCTAGCTGCTTGTTCCAAATGGTAGAAAGCAGCATCATGGTCATACATCTCATTCTCCAGTGTGAAACGTCCTATCTCATGATACTTTGCCAAATCGAGATGTATCTGTGAAAAGAAAGATTTCTGTTTTAATTTCTTACATTTCACCATAACGAAACCTAAGCTTCTATTTCAAATAAATAAATAAATTATTTAGTCAGTGTTTAAGTCACTATTGCCCAGTATCCTATTCATAAAATAATTAGACATAATTACTATTACTAAACCAGGGACATTTCATTACTCTATGCTTTGCCTTATGAAGTCAGTAAATTTTTCCAAGATCTTAAATAATTTTCAACCGGCATATACCACCGATTACATAAATTTCAAAGTGTTGTCAGTACAAAATTTTATGTTTGTTTGTTTTTTGAAGTACAGCATAGAATTCAAAAATAATTTTTATTTACTAATATTTTACTATATCTTAAATTCCATTTTAATTTATAATTATCTCAATCTTTGTGTTTTCAACATAATTTTTAAAAAATGTATTATATCACTTACTAGTTTGCTGGAAACACTGTTTATGTTATTTGCAATTAAATCCTTTAATGTGTAACTTAATGTTCACGAGTCTACCAAGGAAAAAGTTTTAAAAACCTCAAGTTGTGAAAGATACAAAACTGTGTCATTTTAACAGTCCTATATATATTCTGTTTTGTTGTGTATATGAAACATCTTAATAGAATCCTATGATATTAGAGTGCTATTAAATTAAAGTACTAACTCCACTTTCTCTTTTCTCATGCAAATTACAGAGATATTAAACAAAAACCTTTCTCCATATCTTACAACAATAAAATAAAATTATGTGATTAATGATTTGAGGAAACAATGACAACAGTTTTAACTTCAATTCAACAATGAAATAATTATTAAAAATTATGTAAAAATAAGTCAAAATTAAGGTAAAATTTAAATTAATAACATCAAAAACAATTTTTTTTTTTTTTTTTTTGAATTTCAAATGGCATACAGATTAATGTGGTGAAATAATTTTTCTTTTGAAGTATAGGGCAATAATATTTTGAGAGTGAAAAAATATCTGCTTTATTTTTAATCAGAGGATTTTGGCAATTTTTTTTCCTGAGCTTAGTCGAAATTTTTTTTTTTAAATTGCTCTAAAGCACACATTCCTATCTTCTAAAGAATATCTGGGGCAAATATTTTAACTATTGTCCAAAAGGCATGTTTTGTAGATTGTTAACACACACAAACACACTTTTTCCTTCATTAGTTTTAGAAATATGTTTTAAAAAGTTATGAGATTAAAGTTAAATAAAGTTAAAGTTAGAGATTGAAGACTTGATGAATAATTTTCAAATTCAACCACACCAAGCTTTACTCATCTTTTAACCTTTATATAACAACACAGAGGAAATCTTAATACCAGAAGACATATCTGCATAGACAGCTTTATCCTGTTAACAAAATTTTAGATATGATTTTTACAAATTAACTAACATAAGTTGCAATAAATAATCCCATGCACAAAGGCAGATTGCTTCCAAAATAACAAAAAAGCCTTATTTGTTGTACACATTAAAAGTAAATATATAGTTAAAACAAAACTTCTGTTTCCTTGATGTTCACTAATATTGATTTGACATAAGTAGTGATACACTAACCAGAAAAAAAAATGTAATGCCAAATATAAAATAAAGCTGAAAAAAATATACCTCAGAAAATCTACGCTCATTAATCTTTGCTACAAATAATAAAAATTCCAGTTGTCCATGAAACGAGAATATAATAAATAGACATGGAAAAGTATTCATTTACACACATTAAAAAAAATGATAAATGTCAGAAGTCGGAATAAAGAAGCAAAAAAGACCTTTGCCTTTTTGCAATTAATGGAACGATAAGAGTTGTATTTTGTCTAGACAGCTCATAGTTACCATTCCTGTTTTCACTAATTAGTAATAAATCTACACATCACATAAAAGATAATTAAGTAGGTCAGTTAGGAAATTAAAGAAAAAATAGATTAGTTCTTTGGGGGAAATTAAATCCTAATCATCTACTAGCATAACAGCAATATCAACATTATTATTTTTTTTTAATATTAAGAACTTAAAAGTAAAGAAAAAATTAGACTTACCATTCCTAATACAGAATTACTGTAATGCTTTTCATTTTCATTCTGCAATTCTCGCAACTGTTCTTCATTCATAACACATGATGGGCGAGATCTTCGCGAGACAAGTTGAGCAAATTCAACTATTTCATTTTCCTGAAAAAGACAAATGATTTCATTTTCTTAGTGATAAACATTAAATAAACAATCACAATATGATATAAAGCATAAAATTTTTTACAGACATTATATGACAATAATTAATTCTCAATTTCAACAAGAAATAAACTTTAACTTCAACTCAATAATTTTAAATTTAATCTTAATTGTTTTAAACATTTTAATTTTTCTACATCAAAAATTGAAAAATTTTGTAATTTTTTGTAGAAAATTACAAAATAAATATAATAACACATTCTAAAGAAAAATAAATTTATTATATCAAGGCTTTAAAAGAAAATAAGAAATAAGAAATGTATTAATACCTCTAAAAGCATTTTGAACAACTTACTTCAGTAACACTGCATTCAGATTCACATCTTGACCGCTTCCTCTTTGCTGATCCAACCCCAGAATCACTGGTAAACAAGGGGAAATGATGATCTTCTGCCCCAAAACCAGCATCTTCATCATCACCATGACTGCTGCCTCCACAACTTAAACTTTCACTTCCATAGCTTTCCAAGCCATACTCTTTGCTGGACTGAACACTTTCACTCGATTCTGACATGTATGAGAATGAACCATAAGTAGGGCTGCTGCCAGAAGTCGAGCGAGCTCGGATAAACTCTTTCCAGTGAACACGTTCTTTGTCTGATGGGCTTAGACAAATATCTTCAGTTCCTCTCACACGTGTTTTACAAGATAACTAGAGCAGAAAATAAATACATTAATGAAAAATTATTTTTTTTGAAGGAGGATTCCTGTATAAAATCATTATTTAATTCTCTATTTTCCAAAACATATCATGTAGATTTAAATTAAAATAAAGATTTAAAACTGATAAAACTCGAAATTGCATTCCCTTTAAATCGCAGAATCATAGAGAAATAAAATGTAATGGGGTATTTGTATGATACTGGATTAACAGATATGCCAGCTTTCAAATTGATTATATATAAGATTCTTACTATGGATTAAATGAATTTCTCAGCAGAAAAGGTTAAAAGCACCAGCTGTGGCAAGAAAAAAAATTAAGATTCAATTATTGCATTTGACTTTAAAAAGGCATATTTACAATAGCATAAAGTCTAACACAAAATATGAACATTGCACACATTCAAAATTACGGCTATTATTGCAAACAAAAGTCATTTTATATTTCTTTTTAAATATAATAAAGAAATATTAAAAATGGAAATAAATTCACAGCCCTAGTGACAACTATAAAATGATTAAGAACTCAACTCATAGACAACTACTGTCTTTATCTGAAGACAGTTACAATATCTCTTCAGAAGCTAAACTAATCATGTCTTGCTGTTCCTTTTTTACATTGTCTAACAAGTCTATAAATAATGAAAAATATCTACCTAAATGAGTTTTCAACTAATATGTAGCATTCTAATCAGATTTTGAAATCAAGTATCATTATTTCAAAATTTTTACTTCCTTCAATTCATTATTGACATAATGCAAAGAAATTCAACAGTAGCTTTCAATATCTTAATAGATTTCAGAAATTCTTTAATGCTTGTTTAAAAAGAGTTTTAAAAAAAAATTTCGTACCAATTTTTTCCATGTTTTTTAATACAAAATCAAATTTTATTTCACATTTATTTTATCTTCGATGTTTTTAACAGAATTTAAAAGAACTTTCATGAAATTTATGCTTTTAATTAATCTTAAAGCTAATTTAATGATGGTGAAGCATTATACTTCTGATAAAATTAATATAACCTAAATTATCATTATTACAAAAGTTCAAACAAATATAAATATTTTCTTCAGCCATGAAATTAATAATTATTAATAACAAACTGTGCATTAATTTTATGAATATCCATTTAATTCCTGAGATTTTGTCTAGTTGATATATTTGACTTAACATTAATAATACCAAAAAGAGAAAATTATAATTTATATACAAAAGTGGGTAAGAATATCACAATAATTAAAATAAGCCAAGATCCCAAAATCAATCAAAAGTTGCAAAATACTCGATTCATTCTAAGTTACTTTTTCTAAAACTATTTTTGAACCTCACAGCTGAAAATTATATGTAATATTTTGTAAAGCTCATAATTTCACATATACTGAATATATAAAAATGATACTTTATTATCATTTATTTGTCAAGTTTAGCGAGTAATCATCAAATCTTGGAGAGCAGGTCTAACACATTTCATAATTTGATTTTCATCCAAAATGTGTTTTCAGCATTAGAGAAAATATGGTAACATTTATGAAGCAGCATGAAATAAAAGTGAAACAATTCAAAAATTAATGACATATAAATATTTCATTGATGAACAATATTTACATGTGAATTCAAATGAAAATTTAACATACAGAACATCTTCTCTAATCCTGGTCTTAAAGTTAAATTACAAAATGTAAAATTTTATAATATATAATAATTATTTCCAAATATACAATTCAGTTAGAGAAAGTTTTTAATGCTGTAAAGAATTATATTTTATATTTTCTGAATTAATAAATACACTTCTGAAAAAATTGCAAAAAATAAATTTTTGTGCCATTCCCCAGTTCTATTATTTATATTTAGTAAAATATTCTTAATACATTAACATTTAAAAAAATAAACCATTCTATTACAATCAAGACTGCTCAAATTATGAAATTCAGTCTCTTTAATTTTAGATGAATTAGCAATGAAGGAATTCAAACAACTGCCATATACTGATTGGCAATTCCTTCTCAAGATAGCCACTAAATCACTTAAAATAGTAATATTCAACCTTCATAATCTAACTAGCTTTGATAACTGGAGCTTTGTTTAAAATGTCAGTTCTTCCAAGAATATATTATTTAAATAAAACAAACATTTTATAAAAATTTAGACATATTTTCAGCACAACTTTACATTTTTTTAGAGAAATCTGCCAACTGTAAGTATATGCCTACCTTTGAAGGTGGAGAAATTAGCTTTTAGGTCACAATTATCATGGAAACCTTGTATATCAAAGAGAATAAATTCAGTCGTAAATCAAAACATGTTCACAATATCTATACTTTTAAAACAATTACCTGCAGCATTGCCACTTTCTTGTTTTTCATCCTTTCTGTGGAAGCCAGATCAAAAGGAGACAAACCAAGACTTTTACAAATGTCATTGCAGATATGCGAGTAAAAGAACAGTGCCATTCCACGAGTACCCAAGTTCCCATCACCATAACCCATGCCAGATGCTGTGTGTATCTGAGGGTCCGTATATAAATCACCAACACCTTGGATGTCCACTACAATCAATTCATGGCCAGATCTTTCAAACGTGAAGTGACTAAATGCCTGTGAAAGATTAAAATAAAGTCATTTAGATTTTAATCTTTAAGTTGGTAGTTACTAAAGTCCCACTCAACTGATCTGCAATTAAATTTTTATGAAATGTTCCTAAATATACTCAGCAATAAAAACTTTAAAAGCTTATTTTCCAACAAGTTTTTGATTAACTTTAAAAAAATTAATCCAAAATTTCCAGAGTGGAGACTTTTATGAATGTACTTTATTACCTTAAGCACTGGTTATATGTGCTGTTCACTACAGTGGATCTATGTGGCTTCACCTATGTCCAGCACACAGCAGGAAAGAATTGTTGTCAATATGCATCATCAATCTCCATGATAATGTGAAGCATCAAAGATTTCTGAAGTTGGTAGCAATAGAAAGTACTAGAAATCAATGTTATGAAAGCTTATAATCCCTTTGCCAAAATGAAATATGCAGCATGGGATCTTATATAACAGAACCAAGATTAAATCTGTGATCAGAATTTGTTAATATTGCTTTGATACAGAAATCTTTTATTTCTGAGCTTTAAGACATACTTTAGACATAGTTGCTTTAAGACATACTTACTATTTGTTTGGCAAATGTTTAAGATGAAAAGAAGTTAATTGGAAAGAACAATTTTGTTAAAATAGGGGGAGGGATTTCCTTATGTGCACCCCCATAATTCATTTAAATAATTGTAGGTAAAATTTTTGTCAGAAAAAAATTATTTATCTGCAGTTTAATCACTTCTTGCTTCTAAAATGGATAACATTTCTTACAGATATCCACAGTTGCAGTTAGTGACAATACAAATTTTCTTTCACTTTCAAACTGTTCATATTACAGAAAATCGACAAATTTAATACCAATATGAATTGATGTTTTGCTGAATTTATGTGTCTGAATTTTAATTCTAAAAGAAATTTTTCAGGGGCACTTAATTTCATTTTTTATAATCACATACTTTAATACTAAAAATAACTAATAAATTTAATGAATGTAAAGATAAATCTTAAGTAAATAACTTTATCAAAAATGTTGTTTTCATGAATATTTCAAATGCATAATGAAACAGAATAAAAACATTTCAGAGATATATTTGTGTAAATGTTTTAAAAAAATTTTAACATTAAAAAGTTAATAATTTTTTGTACTGCTTCATATTCTTAATATAACATATATTTATATAATATTAATAAAAAAATAACTATTCATTTTTGCATTACTATTCTTTGCTCTCTATATAACAAAAAGAAGAAAAAAAAAAGAACAGCAAATGCTTAATGTATAACTAATACAGAAATAGGCATACATTTAAAACAATGAAAGCAAATGCAATTTTTACTTGAATTTCAAAAGCAAAAAGGAATATCATTCTTCATCAATCAGAAATGTAACATTTACACTCATCCTCCTCCACTACAATCTTTAAAATTGAGATGGCTGAAAATACTGATTGACAAAGCATTCAAGAAGTCATTTACAAACTCAGTGCAAAAAGGTAGCAACTCAATTGATGTACTGCAACTGAATGGATTAAATGCTATAACACAAGCAAATAAGAGCACTTCATTAAACAATAAATATTTTCTTTAATTTCTCAAAATTTAATACATTTTCTCAAAATGTAATAGACAAATTTCTATATGACAAATATCAATTAGAATTGCCTGCTAGCATCATATTTTTATGCATCTTTAGTGAAAATGCATAAAAACTTGGTATGTTGATTAGTGGAGAATCTTTATGTATCTTTATTAAAATTCATGAAATGCTATTCCACTAATTAGTGCAGAATCCTAATAGAATTTTCAATGCTTTATTTCATATTATATTGACTGAGTAGAAATATTTAAAAAATATTATTGAAATATCAAATGAATACTTAAAAACTTGTAATAATTTAAAGTTTGAACACATTTTAAAAACATTTTGGAAAAAATCCAATTCAATTAAATAGTAATTATGGTTACATGACTATGACTTGGATTAAAAGTTAACTTTAAAAAATGATTTTGAAGATAGTAAAATATTCATTTGAACTGGGAATTTGAGCAGAAAAAAATGTATTTCAGAGATGTTTATAATTATTATAGAATTTTGAAGGGGAAAAAAAAAGAAAAGGTATATGTAATTTTGTAGCTAAATGCATAAAGGTAGATAACTGGAATATAGGATTTTAAGTCATTATAATGAGTTTTAACAAATATGTACTATTATAATTTCCTTAATTTCTAATTTTTACTAACATAGTATAACAATTAATAATTTTGAAATCTCTTAAAGTATTTAATGAAGCATGCTATATAAATCACTTCTCTAATATTTTAATTTTTTTATTCTGATTTAAATTTTCCTAATGAAAATTTTCTCACAAAGATCGTTGGCTATAATATATTCCCTAATAATTTTACCTATATGAATAAAAACATATAGAATATAATAAAAAGAATAAGAAACACAACATGGAGAGATCAGAAGAAGTATTGAAATTACAGCAAGATAATTTATAATGACACATTTTTACTATAATATAAAATAAAGATATAATAAAAAATATTAACAAATTAAAAATTTCATAAACTTCTGCTCAAAATTATATAAAACCAAAGTATTAAAAAGAAGTGGGGAAGGAAAGAGAAAATGTTGCAACTCACTTGTGGGGTCAGCCTCATTTTTTCACAACTGATGAAACCAGAATTCGAATTGTACTTGATGTAATCACCTTCAATGAAATGTTCAATATGATACAATGGCTTTCCAGGTCTATTGATGAATTCTATCACAGACATTTGGAATATGTCTACCTATGATATAGAGAAAAAAAATTCCATATATAAATCCAAAACATAACAAATAAGCATGAACATACACACACTGAAATAAAATATTATGCGTTTTTAAAAAATCAAATATGAAGTTATAAAATATGTCAAATCAAATAAAAGTAATATTTTATACTTTGTATCAGATTTTTATGCCAAATTTAAATCTAACTTTAAATTTTAAATAATAAAAGAATGAAATATATCAAAATTACACTAAAATAATGACACATTATGCAGGTGAACTAAAATATAAATCAGGAAAATAAAAGATTAAATTGAATCGTCAACTTTTTTTTGTTGCTTATTTACAATAGGTAGATAATATGACATGCTTTTATTTTAAGCCTTCAAACTATTTTTGAAAGATAATATTCCCATCATCATTTTCCAAAATATTTCAAATTCTTCTTTTTAACCAATGGCTGTTGCTTATAATTTACATGCTTCTGAAATATGTTTTACATGATGTCAAACTAGTAATTAAAAATTAAGGTTATATGGTCATTAAGATCATCTATTTTACAAATAAATGTGATTATTCCACTACATGTTATTCAGCATAAATTTATCATAATTTTAATTCATTTAAGTGAGATGAGATTTTGAACAAATTCTAAGAGTAAAAAATTAGCTAAAAGTAAAAATTCAAATATTAAAGGGTTGAATTTTGATTAACTGAATCAAATGAATATTTGTAAATTTAATTCAAAATTATAATAAATTTCATAAATAAATTATAAATAAATTTCATACATCAGGAAGCAAAACTGAAAAGTAAAAGACAACAAAATTTGCCCCTTATCAGTAATGCAAAATTATAAAAGAAAAAAGAAGAAGAAAATTAATGCACTAGACTAAACAATATTTTTTTAACCATAATTTAAAAAATATTATAAATATTTAAAGCTTAAACAGTATAATTCAATTTTTAAGAAAGCATCAACAATATTTTGTTTGCAAAAGTTTACTATTTGTATGAAAATTACTAAAGCCTTCATGAATTTCCAAATGATACTGATACAACTAAAACGGTGTAATAATATTCCATTTGTTTTTTTATCTTTACACACAACAGAGAAACTTTAATTGAGCCTGATAATTCACTCAAAGTACAAAATGTAATTTTTTAAATAATTTATTTAATAGTGATGGTGAGGATATAGTAAATCTAATAACATCAAAATTTTAAACGAAATGTTCTAAAGAAGGACAAAAAAAGTGATACAAGAAAATGCTACTAAGTTTTCTTTCTTTCTTTTTTTAAGATAAAGTGTTAAATTTTACATATAAATAGTATGAATACATTATGTTAAAAAATATTGTTTATTTCAGATAAACTTTAAGTTAACTTTTCAAAAAAAATTATAAATAATTTAATATTTAATTAGATTTTAAATAGCATATATTTTTTAACTATGCATACAGCTATTTTATGTTTTGAGTAACAAATATAGTGAATAAATTCTAAATCATTTTGACTAATTAGTGGCGGTGATGGGACGTACATAACAAAGAGGAAAATTACTAGTTAAGTATAACTTCTTGGAAATCTACCAGATATAAATTAAAATTTAAATTATTGGAACCAAGATTAATTTAAAGAAAACTAACTACAAACATACTTTTTTCGGTGGGTTATGCCTGTTATATTCTTCACCCCATAACTTAGCATCAATCTGTAATTTCACATCTTCAAAGTAAACATTGCGATCTACTTCTTCCATGTATCTCTTAGCAACATAGTTAGAGGCAGAACGCCAATTTTGACGATTACAAAACGTTGACAACTTTTTCCTATGAAATGACAATATTATATTATTTGTGAAATACATGATACTATATTACACACACAAGGTTAAAAATATTTAATATATTAACTGCCATATGAGCTACGTCTAGCTCAATCTAATTTTGAAAGTTGAACTCTCATGAAAAATATGTAAATCACACATCAATTTTATAAAAAAACATATTAAACACAATAAACTTATGTAATTTTTTTTTCTTGTTCAGCAATTAATGCATAAAAAAACATTTTTCAGTGTTTAAAAAATTATACAATATTACAAATAAAATTTAGCATTTCAGTTGCAACGTTAAAAAATGCAATAATATTTTTTACAATACTTGAAAAAACACAAAGATTTTTATAAAGAACTATAACTTAATGATGACGATGTTATATTTACATAAAATAAATATAATATGCATGACATTCAGAAAAAAAGTAACAGAATTCAGAACATTCATTTTAGAGAATTATATATTTCATAAGTGTAATATCAAGACCTTTTATTTTTACTAAAACTCGTAAAGTATTTTTTATAGAAATATATTCTATTCAAACTGCTGAAAAAATTTGATAAATATTAGTAAATTTTAAAAATACTATCATAAAAATCACTTGATTATAAAAAAAATTAAATGAATAATGAATAACAATCATCTGCAAAGAAATGTTCACTTATTACTGGGTTTATTAAAATTATAACACCTACCAAATTATACAATTTCAAAAATGTTGTCTCAACACTAAATTTTAATGAAATTTTTAAAGATGCATTTTATGTTTATTTTTAAAATTCTATTATTAAACTTTTATTAACTTTTTAAAAATATTTTCAATAAGATCACAGGTGGGGTAATAACCCTTAATTTAAAATGTCCCAAATTATTTCATTTAAAAATATCTGTTTATTTTATGTTTTTAACAAAAGTCCCACAGTTCTGAAAAAGAAATATACGCTGAAAGAGAAAAATGAATATACTTACAATCTGAAACAAGATCTCATTGCACCATGGCTGAAGGGCTAAAAAAATATATAAACCAGATGCTTAATTGTTCTAAACATCTGTTTCTTTTATGTGACTTTGCTTATTATAATGATATAAATACACTCAAAAGTATACTCTCTTTTAAATAAAATCAATTATCCCCAAAATTGATTTTATTATTAAAAATTAAAACATAAAAAAACATTAAGAAAATTTCACAGAAATTAAAAATATTAGAAATTAAATACCAACTTAAATTTGTCAAATGGCATATAATATTTTTAATGAATAAGATGATCTAAAGTTAATCATATATAAAATTTTGAGGAAAAACAGCAAGGAAGAATGGAATAACATTTACATAGTGGTAAACAAACAGAGGAGGATTAGCTGCAAATGGCAATAAATGCATGCCAGGTCACTTGAATAAATAGGGTTTCCAAAATGTAGATTCAAAAAAAAAATCATTTTTAATATTTATGTTTTCATTATTTGTAAAACTGTAATTATAATGAATAGAAGTAGTCTAAATAACACAGTTTTAAAGCACAATGAAAAATAAAACAAATAAAAAGTCGAAATATACAAGTATTTATGTTAAAGTGTCAGACAGCCACAAGAGAATTTGAGCCAGGGCTTTCCAACAAGCTTAAGTAATCCTTGCATAAAGATACTAAGAAAGTAAATTAAACAGTACAATGTTAGAAAGAAAGAGTGCAGACAGTTTAGTTCATAATTTACTTTTTTTTTATTACTAATAAGTAAGTCACTGTACAGAACTTTCAAATTCATGAAACTCAAGTAATTATAAATATCCGAAGTGCCATTCAAATTAGAACATGAGTATCAGACTAAATTTACGTAAAGTGCTGATACTTCTGTAATACTTTTGGAAGTTTATCAATGCATGCTAATTTAATATTAAGTATATGATTATCAAACTATTTTAAGATATGAAGAATAACAATCACTATATAAATAACTATATAAATAACAAATTTCCCGATTATATTTATATTAAAAAAATTATTTTTCATTGCAGTCCATTATTTTTTTAAAAAATACTTTTGATCCCATATTCTAAAAATAAAGTAAAAACATAAAACATGCAAAAATAATCTGCTAACATTTCTTTTCTTTACATAAAAGCAATCAACAGAAATACTATTGCTGGTTTTAGAATTTTTTCAGCCAAATATTCTTTTTTGCAAGTAAGTTTTCTTTAAAACTGTATATAAGTTAAAAAAAAAATATGTATACATCATGCTCAATTATTTTTAACACTAAACTTTTCATTGTTGTTCATTTTTAGTTCTATAAAAACATTTTAATCATATCTAAGTTAAAAAAATACCTTTCACAAAATAGTTTCATTTTACAAATGACTTTGAATTTTAAACAAATTAATTGAAATTCCTGAAAAATGAGCTTTAGTAATTGAAATTATGTTCAATATTTTTCAACACAGAGATTGTTGAACAATATCTAAACTTTAATATGCTATTTTGAAAAAAAATTTTTACCTCTTTAGCAATTTTAATCAACACTTCATCTTTTATCCAAGCCTGCCGTATTGCATTAAATCTGTAACGACTAACAACTTCTGTCTCCAACTGCTCAAGATGGAATTCTTCCCAAGGATCACCCAAATGCAAAGCTTTCTTTGCAGCTTCTTTCCAATGATTCCGAGTTAAAAGTGCTGTAAGGATAATATGCAATTCTTATAGAAAGTTTATAAAATGTTAGAATTTTTCACATAGCAAAAAAATAAATACTTGCATTTAAAGAAGTTATGACTTTTTTTATCTATATAATACTGGCTAGTAAATTCAAGAGTTACTTGAGTGAAAAATATTTTTGAGTCACAGTATTTAAATTTTTAAAAACAATTTTTCACTGAAAGCATTTTTTGATTTTTCATTCCCTTTTGACTGGGTTGTCTGACATGCATGGCTGAACCTAATCTCTTCTTTTGATTTATGAATTCCAAACAATATGGCATGAGTCTAGCAATTATGATTCCAATTAATCTTACCAATTATTGCTATAGTTATAGCAGAAATTCTTTTATATTATGACTTTTATAGCTATGATAAAAACATCTTATTTGATGCTCTACACTAGACTAGAAGAACACATAATGTTTCTTTCTCCCCCCCCCCCTCCTCTCTTCTTTGATAGAAAAAAGCTTTACATACTGAAAAGGACCACTTAAAATCTTGAGAAAAAAATTAATAAAAACCATGTAGTAATCAAACTAGTATCATTCAAAAGACAATTACTTCCCCTTCAAGATAGTGCATAAATCTTTCCATGCAATAGTTATTGCTAAAGTTATCAGCAAAGAAAAAGAACTTAGAATTTTGATTTAGTTTTTGTTCATTAATTACCTTAATTTTGAAAATTGAAAATAGTACTATGGACTTCAAAATAAAAACCAGGAGCAAGTTTCATTTTCCTAGTATTCATAATTTTGGAGCAGTTCTTGTGATACATGTTTGCTTAGTAAATATTGACTTAACTGTATTTTAGTCTAATTTCTTAATGTTCAGAATTTTTCTAGTACTATAAAAATTCATTAATAACAAATACATTTATTTGGAAAAAATACTGGAAAAAAAAAGATAGGAAGGGAATTGATAAATTAAATTGTTTTTAAAAAATATACAGAACTAATAGCAATGAGCAGCTGCCCATTTAGCACCCAGTATTCTATTTTATAAGAGATATATTTTATTTCTGTGTCTAAACTGATCACATTTCATTGATTCCTTCTTTTTTGTGTGTGCTTTGTCTAAAATTCAACATATATCCCACACTTATAAATAAGTTTCAGCTAGTACATTCTAATATCATTATTAAGATCTTGATATTAAAATGTTGTAATTATGAGGGAGATTACCCCCATTTAATTTATTTTTGAGGTAACATAAGAATTATTTCCAAATTTGCTATTTTTTTTTAATATTTTGCTATTATTTTAAGACATCAATAAAAATTTTATAATGATATGCAACATGAAAAAGGTTTCAAATATATTTAATCAAATTTTTCTGAAAATAAGATTTTAAACAACTAACATAAATAATATTTCACCCATTAAAAAATATGATTCATAAACTTGAGAGTTCAAAAATTCATAGTTCTAATCAAATTTTTAACTAATAATTCAATTTTAAAAAATCTCCATATTTTACTACAAAATTTAATTAAAAAATTGAATTTTAATTAATTTTTTTTAATTAAAATTTATATTGAAAAAAATTAATAGTAATTATTCATTAAGGGATAAAATTGCATAATCTTCATTTACGCTACTTTGCTCTCCTTTTCAAATCTCTTGGCAAAAAGTTAAATCATCAAGAATCAAAACAAGATTCTGGAGCAAACAGCTGTAAATAGTAACAATGCCCCTCCCCTCAACCAACCACTGCTACTACTAGCAGCTAAATGTTTTAGCTGTCTGAACAAGAACATAATGGCGATATGCCAAATGAACTTGTTTTCAAACAAACAGTTGTAATTGTTACAAAGATCAACAACTTAAATCTAAATTTATTTCAGCCTGGTATTTATTTAAAAGGGAAAAGTATCAAATAATTTAAAAATTTCTTAATTTTAAAAAAGTACTTATACACATAAATCTGCAAGGCTAAGGACTTACTTACAGAATGATCTACATACATATGCAATAAATACATACATATGCAAATAATAAATTCAATTTAACCCTAATTTTTAATATTTGTTATCTTGCATCTTAAATTGAAAGAAATAAATGCTTCAAATTTGGAATCAAGCATGCGTTCTTCCTTTCTAATTACTGTAATTTTAACTGTCTAATCAGAGAAATCCATTAAAAATTAAAATATTCAAAAAAAAATCTCGAGTCTTAGAGAGGAAGGGGAAGATATTCTAAAAATAGAGTGGAATAGAAATTTTATAGTAGGATAATACGATCTAATTTTTTAAAGAGAATTTGATATTTCTTTTCTTAAAATAAAGTAATTTCATATAATATCTTAAAAAATGCTGTGGGAAAAAATAAGTTCAAATTTCATCAAAATAGAAAATATTTAATTGAAAATCACAAAAATCATTATTATTATTATCCTCCAAATTAAGATGTTAACATCGTAATCAATAAATTGCATTAAATTACTCAACATGAACAATGTTAGGAACTGTACTGTACATAGTAATGTACAATGTTTAGAACTGTAAGACTTTTTAATAAGAATGCATACAAGTAGTTTATATCAAGGAAAAATTATTTTCCTCCATCCCCGCTTCATCTATAGATTTAAAATTAAAAAAAGATGAAAGCATAAAATTTAAATTCTGACAGAGAATTTAATAGAACAATTCTTTTTCAATTATTTAATTGAAACTTTTATCAACCAATAAGTTGGAGAATCAACAGAATATTAAAGAAAGCTGTATAATTAAAGCAGAATATTAAAGAAAACTGAATAATTAAAGTAGAATGTAAAGAGATTTCATAATTCCATATAGATAATCCTTTTAATGATCACCAATCAAATGTAGATTGTTTTATAAAAAGTAGTAAAAAATATTATTGTTGTTGGCAAAAAATGGTGATTAATTAAAATACCTCTAAAAAACTTACATTTCATAGAACCATTTTGAGGAGTACCACAGTGATGAGTATCCACAGAATTCACATTATTGTTATTGTTTTCAATCAAATGCAAAGCTTGAAGTTCGATATCAAATTGTTCCTCGTCCATTTTTCCAATAGAGAGTCAAACAATTGAAATATAATGAGGCACTAGAAAATAAAATTTGTTAATCTTCACCATAATTATCTAAAACAAGACAAGTGTAAAATATTTTTTAAACTCCACAAAATTATTATCAATTATTTTAGCACTATAAAAAAAAGGAAAGAAAAGAAAATTATATAATAGGATAGTTTAAAACTATAGAGAGACATACCAAATAAACTTTTATACCATATGACTTATTACAAATATAATTTCTCAAAACTTCATTAAAAATTCAGTATCTTTTAAAATGCCTTTGTAAAATTATACATTTATATTCAGAGGGAAAAAGACCACATTTTGAGAAGGAAGTGATCAAAATTTTGCTTCAGTATTTCATTAATGAAATATCACAATAAATTAAATTTTGATTTACTGTTAATTATAATGTAAGTAAAATCAGTTAACAACCTTTAATTCATTTCACTTTCCTTTAACCAATAAACACTACAGGAACTGTACTGTTAGTGGAACCTTATAGAACAGGAAGCTTGAAAGTCGGATTTCTGTTGTTTATTAGTAAGTTATTGCTATGGTTTGGTAGTTTTTGTTTGGAAGTCAAACTAACAATAAAATACCATTCTAAAATAATTAAAGCTTGAAAATTATTGGCAGATTTTTATCATAAAAATTATACACTAACTTCACAATTTATAATTAAATTTAATATGAAGTGCGATATATAACATCTTATGCCTTTTGCACTTTTTCTATTTTATCTAGTGTTTCTCACAATGTCTAATCTTATATTAGCTTATTGTAGAATTACATCATTTCTGAGTTTTCTAGTTATTGTTATGAATACTTTTACTCAAATATTAGTTCATTCAGTTTAATCTTGACAACAAAAATTAGCACAAATAGTTTAATTTAGTTTTAAAAGCTCAAAATTAATTATCTTTCAAGTCTTTCACTAACAGTCAACAATGCCTTTACAGAAAGAATGCCAGATTTTTGAATAATTATGGGGTTAAATTCATGAAGGATAAAAGTTCTTTAGGGTTATCATAATAGATCTAGGACTTATTTCCACTAAGAAATGCAACTGCATTATGGCACTGAAAATAGTAATGAACGGGTACGTGAAGGTTATCATTGTTTCTTCCAGTAAAGTGTGTGGAATGCAAACATCTCCTCTTTTAACTCTTGTTATTCCATTTCAAATGTTTTTGAATGATATCAACTAAGGTATTTAAAGCTTCTCTGATAATTCTTTTATATTTTACCAAAGATGTACACCACTTCTACTAATAAAGCATTTTTAGGTGACATTAGTATTTCTAAATAAAATGAACAAAAAAAAGAACTTCACTTGAATGTTAGACATTTATAGATATCAAATGCCTTAATAAAACTACAAATATTTTTTTCTTAGCTTTAGTTACATCAATCTCATTCTGAAATTCAAAAGCAAGCAATGATGAACATGCAGCTCATTGAGTTTAATAATTCAAATAAAGAAATAAAAATTAAATTAGTCTGCAGAACTAAAGAAGTCAATTTCATTTGTAATAATATCTTGAACAGCTTTTGTAAGTTCAATCAACTGATATAATTAAACAAATGTTTATAAGTGCAAAAATGACATTACTCTATGGGTTTTTTAATATCAATCATAAAGAACATAAATTATATTAAATTCTTATCTAATTTCAAAATGTTGAGCTCTATAAACATCATTTTTTCCATATGCTACATTTCAAAATATTCATATCTTAAAAATATATATTTCTTCAGACATATTTTAGCTTAAAGGTTGAAGAATGTTTACAAAATCATAAGGATGACAACAGATCAGTAATATAGAGTTTTAATATTAAATTCTTAAAATACTTAACAAAAATAGATAAGGATAATCAATCAAATATGCCAAGAATTTAATACATTTGTTATTTAGATGCTTGTATTAACTGCATGCCACTTGTAAACTTTTGGCTTAACCACAAGTCACTGGCAAATAGAGTGAATAAATTAACATGACACCCTCAAGGCATTTTTTGGGGGTGATGAATCACTGCTTGAAATAAACATAACATCACACCCATACCAATTCAGTCAATTACTAAGATGTTTTAAAATGAGAAATAATCTCCAGAGACTTCAGAAAATTAAAAATTATCAAAAGTACCACATACCTGTTTTCAAAAGTTCCTCTTTCACACACAAGCTTTGGAGGATAGTAGTCTCTGGATCTTATATCCAACCAAGAGGAATCGCTAGCAGTATAAATTAGCAATCAATAAGTATTATAAAATTCTTTAACAAACCAAAAAATATTAGAATACAGATTTAAACTACAAAAATGTTAAAAAGATTTTAAATAAAACTATATATCTTAACAATATTACATATCAAAGCAATAAGAAACAGGAGAAAATTATTTAATCTCAGGCATCACTTATACAAGAACTACTTAGCAAAATTGCAATTGAATAATTCATGGACATCTGGATAAATTACGTGTTTTCAAGGTCATACATTGGAATGATACTGAATTTATACGATCTTATCAAATCGTAAAAATTTCAAAAACCCAATAAAAAGTTTATTATCTCAACAACTATATTTTAAAAGCAGCATATATCATTATTATTTCTTTCAACTACATCCAAGAAATAAATTTTTTAAAAATATAAAGAAATTAACAGAAAAGATTCGAATTTATATACGGCACAGCAACAAAATATATTACAAATAGAAAAAAGAAAACCATAATCAAAACATAACTTACAAAAAAAAATTTGCTTTTAATATTATATTTAGAAATCTGAACAAATACAAAAAAAAAATCTTAAGTTATTCCAAACGATAAGCAACAAAAATGATACATAAAAGTGCAACACATTATATGAAAATTTTAAAATAAAATAAGATTAAATTTCAAGATAGTTGAATCTAATTTTAATATGAAAACCGAACTAAAAAAATAAGATATCAAGCAAAAATGCACTTTTATGAGCACATTTGGAAGCAACAACAACGAAAAGAAAAAAGCGATAGATCAGCGAATATTTGCACAAGAGGGGAAAAAAACCCATAAATCATGAAATATAGATAAAACCGGTCAGAGTCCATATGGTGGCTACTTCCTAACATACCTTTAAGAACAGCAAGCTGATGAGTAATTCTCCAATATTTTTGTTGAATTTTTCAACAACTGGAGACATCGGGATTATTTCGACCACGATTTTCACTGAACAGAGACTGCCGGAGGCTTTTTGCGAGGTACTAATGCGCCCGATTATGTTTTTTTGTGAATGAATAATTAACCTGGCAGAAGTGAAAGCTGAAGGCGAACTTCGCAACGACCTTTTTCTGCTTTCTTCCTGTAGAAAGGTGAACAGCAATCAGATTTAAATATCCGATTGCAGATACGGGATTAAATTTAGAAGTTATCACTTGAACTAGGCCAAGAGCTTCTGGAAATTTCGCCCACAAATAACAAGATTTCTCCCTTGACCTAAGTCAGTCGTATTCTTTTTAAAGAATCCTTAGTTTTCAATTATTCTTAACTTTTCAACCAACAGACCCTCACAGTATAACACTGTAAGGGAAATGCTATATAGTTATTAATCCGTCGTGATGAAAATAGCACTCCACACACCCAGAAACAAACGAACCCTGTTAGTAAACAGTACAAATACACACAAAACCGAAACTGCTGTTGGGAATCTGCAACTACGCACTTCTCCCGCGCATGCCACAGTTAGGTCTATTTCAGAATAGGGGTGGAAATGTACAGCAATGGATGTGCAGAAATGCGCCATCACTATTATCCTAGACCTGATTGGCTAGAATTTCAGACACTTTCATCCTCTACATTTATACCGCCTAAATGGCAAAGAGCATAAAGCTTTGACATGGATAAAAATTGCTGAGGCTCTATTATTAAAATGAACTTTAACTGAATTCAGATAATGGTTCATTTATAAATACACTAATATATTTAGGAGAAATTATTATTCAATTTCGAATTCCTGAGGAAATAAAATATTAAAACATCGAATTTCATTTATTCGTTTTATGACCAGGTACGTTCGCAAATCGAATTCCACAAACCTTTTAAGTTTCTTTTATTTCAGTAATTAATAAAAATAAACTTTATATGAAAATTATATATACTAAATATGTCCGAAATCATCAAAACAGAAACAAAACCCAATCATCAAACTTTACATTTAGATTTATTTGTGATAAACCTAATAACAATGGGCAATTTTCAGAGGAATGAAAGTGAGATAATCAGTTCCTTAAATTAATTTCATGATTTGAATTCATTAAGAAACAAATTAAGAAAAAAAGCATACACAATAGGATATTACAAAGTTTAAAATCCATGACATTAACGATAAAGCAATAGTATTTTTGAATTATTATTATTTTTTAGTATATTTCGTAAATTGTTTCTTTAACCGCTATGTACATTTGGCAGTATAACCATGGAGCTAAGGAAATGCTACATTATTTAGATAATATATTTCAAAATAGACGCTTTTAATTTTGTATTCATAAATTTTATTATACTCAATTTTTTTACTTATAATATATTCTTAAATTTTTGGTGCAAATTAAAAATTTGCTATTACAGAGTATTTATATATAGCATTAAAAAGTGGCAACAAAAGTTTGCCCTTCATTTTCCGAAAGAAATAGTGTGTACCTTTGGTAAGAGAATTCTGTGTAATGTAAATTAAATTATTTAGTTTCTCTTTTATTTTCATTGCAGTTAATTTGCAACTGATATCCATATCTAGGTATACAAAATAAACAGAATTATAGGTTTTTAAGTTGTTTGTAATTCAGCTGTTCTATTGAAGACATTGTGTATTTTTCGAGTATTATCGATTGTATTTGATTTGCTATATATTTTTATCTTCTGTTAGGATCACATCATCAGTTTTGAAATTTTTTTTAACATTAACTGTTATCATATGATTTTGGGATTTCTTATTCTTAGGGATATTTTTATGTAAAAGTCCTAAGCAAAGCGCTTAAATTCTTCTGAACATTACTTGTGTGTCGGTACATTGAATGTTTCAAGATATAATATATTGTTTTTGTTTGTAAGAATTTCGACTTCTATATATAGATTATGAAATATTAAAATACCAGATGATGGAATTGCTATTATTGCTTTTCAGCTAATGTTTTAGTTTTTAAAATTTTGAAGAAATAAATTTTGGAGCAGCTAATTTATTTTGCAATTAGTGCTTCACAGTGGCATAATGAATGGTGGGTATTGGAATATGGATGCCTTGGTTGTCAATTTAAGGCGAAAAGCCGGAGATTCATTTTGTATCGTTTTTTTATTAGTCAAATATGATAAATTGATAAAAAACGCAATACCATAGGCATTATTTAAAGTTGCTAATAGTAAACACTAGACACCAAGGATTCACTTGATCATCTGTGTGTCACTTGTTTGTACAGTATTTCTGATGTATCAAATAGTTTCTGTTTATAACCAACAACTGAAGAAGCACCATCGATTTTTGTTGTTGAAAGATATTGGTATGTCGTCGGGTACTGTGAACTTGCATTCTTTGAACTCGCTTTTGTCTGTGGAATTTATCTTTATAAAACGTATTGCCATGCTGAATTTAAAAGTTGGAAGCTCATAAATTAATCGAATGGCTATTGTGACTATACAGTGCATCTCTCAGGTTGTCTTTAGGATATATATTAATGGTAGCAGGACAATATTTCTGGTAGTGATGTGTACATTGAAACTTCTGCTGGCCCTGTCAATGTTATCACCAGAGGTACTGACCACTACACTGTATTCAGGGTTGAATTACTTGTAATTTATAATGGTCTGCTCTACTGCTGGCCTAGGTTTAAAGATATATGGGTTTTAACACGATCATACCTTTATACAGCATCTTTTTGATTGAGCAATTATGCTGGACCAAACAAGCTGGGATATATATATCTTTGAGACTATCCACTTTCAGTAAGACTCATTTTGCATCAAGCTGAATGGCAGATTCTTGCCTTAGTCAAGACTATTTTTGTTGAAAACACGTGTTGAGACTAAGCACTCCCATCAAAATAATTAAAATAAACTTTGAAAAGCTGCATTCAGTCATACATATAATATGCTACATATATATTTATTAATGGACACACCAATGCACTTATTCCCCTGCCGGGCAAAAAGAAAAAATAAGTCCCTTAAAAAAGCTATTGATTTAAAACTGACTTGTACCTCTTTTTCACATTCTTCATTGTTCGAATTTTACTAAAAAAATTTCTAAAGTATCCCATTTTATTCATCAGTTTCTTGGATTTATGGAGATCTAGCAAAACTGGATCATCTGAGTTTAATAAGAATGTGATTTTTATTTTCCTAGTAACACAACATTTTTTATAATACTGAACAAGAATTTTTAAACTTTAGACTATTGATGATTTTAGAAAGTCTTTCATACATTCTTCATTATGTTTCGCATGAACTTTACTAAAGAGTATTCAAAATATCGTTGAAGAGTATATTTTTTGTAGCAAGCATATAACAGAAAAATACGATAAAAGGTGTATATATACACATGGTGATCAGTAAAATCTTTTTGTACTCTTTAAATTCATCTCGTATAGCTAGGAAAGTAACATGTACCCATAGGAAAATTGCTAAGCTGAATTTATTGATATGGGTTGTAGTGCTCCTAGTGGCAAAATAAGGATGTTGCAAAAAATAAAGGAGATTGGCTACATAATCCAGTAGAACAATATGCATTATAGTATAAAGAAATTGGATGAAAAAATTTCGTGTAATTATTCGTAAAGTTGATGAAGATGATAGCATTTATGAACCTCCATCTTAGATTTATAATTTTCAGCACTGGTGACAAGAAAAATTATCTATTCTTATATTAAACGAAAATTGTTATATTCATTTTCTTTAAAGACTTTAGTAAATGTTTTAATATAAATTTAATCTTGTAATTATTCAGCACGTTGCATATTGATATAGACTGTTATTTTATTAGAGCAATACATATATAGGTTTCATTTGTCTCTTTAATATGGTCTATTAAATAAATATTTTCTGTTTATTTTAAGTAGTATAAAATGGATGACATATAAAGCAATTGATATCTCTATTGTTAGCCATGAAGAATGAGTAAACTATGTTATGAATTTTGGCCAAGCATTACTTAATAAATGATTCACATAATGAACAAAACAAAATGGGAAAAAAATTGATCGCTTAATGAGCAATGTTTCACAGAATGAGTGGTGTCTGTGTTTTCTTGATCGAGAACTCTTATTATCTATATGAAGTTTTGGCCAGATGACATTGTTGAATGCAACTCTGAGAAGTTTGAGCCAGTGTCTTTGGAACCTTAATCTCCAAGATTGTGTCTCTGGCCAAAATTATGGGTTTAGATTTTAGCTGATAATTCGAAAAACACTAGCAATGTGGTGGAAGAACTAGTCACAATTTATGAATCTGTATCGTAGAAAGAAATTAGGAAGGAGATTTGATCAGAAGAGGAGGAAATAATAGAATCAACAGAACAACAGCTTCCAATGAAATAATAAATTACATTATTATAAATATGTTTAGGTGGGTTTCCCCCCCCCCTCATAATGGTATGCATTGTCCCATTTTACTTGGATTTCTGTGGGGGAGGTCGTATTATGAGTAAGATTCGGGAACAAATTATGCTTGTTAAACAAAGTTCCACTGTATTTATTTCGAGTTGTACTTACCAATCTTTGGCAACTTTTCTTAATTCTGAAACAAGTGATGCATTAAAGGGAAGGTATATCTAGTTGCATGTTAGTTGATATAAAACATATGTATATTGAAATTAGATTATCTAAAGTAATCTTTGTGTTTACTAGATATATTTTCTTATAAGTTTATTATTTTAGAAGATTTGTTTACAGATTTGATGAAAGAAAAAAAAGGAAATAAAATCCATTAGATTTTTACTTAGATTTCAACAGTAGAAGAGGAATGTTTAAATATATAAACAAAAAACTGTTTAAATCTCATTGCACTAATAGAAATTATTGGATACTTGTAAATTAACTGAATATCATAAGGGGGTATAGTTAAATTTTAATTATGGGAAAAGCCTATTATTAGTAGGTAATCTTAGGCAGTTATCTTATTTCAGTTCTTTTTATAATATTCCTTGATTAATTATTTAAATTGTACTTTTGAATGTAAAAAGTGCATCCACATTACTTTTTATGCCCTGCATTATATTGTGGTGAATTGTTGAATTTTTGGACTTAAAAATTGATATTTAGTCAGTTCAATATTTTAGATATTTTATAGTTCAAACTAAAATAATATCTATTTTGATTTTAAAAGAACGAAACATTTTAAGAGCTTAAGAAGCTCTCATTTATAATATTTTATTTTAAGTCTCATGATGTTTGATCTGTATTTTTTGTACTGTGCTTTAGATTATGCCTGCTCAAGTTATGGCCGGAGAAAAGACATTATGGACTGCTCCTTTTGATCCACGCTTTCCAAATACTAATCAAACTAAGTAAGTCCCATATATTTTTTAACATATATATATGTAAGTAAGATATATACGTATTATGAAAGTTTTCAAAAATTCTGTTGGAAATTTTCATTTGAATGTGTTATAGTTATAATAAATATTTGTACAAACTATATAAATTGAAATATTACCATTCTGACATTTATACTTTATTTTTTGTATTTCAATAAATGTCAAATTTATTATAAGAACACCTAATATTTAAGAGGAAAATTTAGATTTAAAAAATTAACATTGTATAGCTTATGCTTTACAGTTGACTTGAAATAGAGTGAAATACGAAATCTTCATTTCAATGTTAGAATAATTTTTTTTTGTCAATGTAACCAAATAAATGAATAATTAATATTGCATGTATTATTTGTACTCTTCTTTGATTGATAATAATTTTATCTGAAAATCTAAAAGGTGCAAGAAAGAGGAGAGTTAAATAAAAGTTTAAATTTTTTAAAAAACTTTTAAAGAAACCTTTTTTTAGACACTTTTTGAAAGAAAGTTTCAAATCTCTCAGGTTTCGAAATGATATGGAAAATATGATGTTGGTAATAAATTTATTTGCACATTAAAATTTTACATGCAAATAATAAAAAATATATATAAATTAGTATCTGCATTTAATAGCAATTTATTTGATTCAGCATAAAATAGTATTATTTTTTGTAGGATATTAGATAACAGAGAAAAAATAAGTTTAAGAAATTTTTCTTTAATATTGTGGTGTTATGTTTCATGCATAATCTGCTGTATTTGTAGATAAAACCAATACTTATATATCTAATGAAGCAAGCTTAATCTTGTTAGAAATAATATCTTAAAAAGAATTATAGACACAAAAAAATTGTGTCTCTGCATATCTGTATTTTCTAAATACTGTTTTTAAATCATCCATAAAAGAAATCACTTCCATATTAGGAGCGTTTAATCATAAATAAATGTACCTATTTTTTAAATGGGGTTGCAAATTTCTACTCCTGATATCCAACACAACAAATCACTGTTTCTAAATTTATTTTTCTCTTTTTTTTAAAGCTACTTATAAGTTTTTAATTTTTTTGTAAAAATACATATATCTACTGTTTTTAGATATTTGTTTTTGTTTATTTTTGAATTCTTTTTTTCTGGTTCCTGTTGTGGTTCAGTATATTTTAATGCTGTTTTAATATTTAGTTTTCTTCTGTTGCATTATGAATATTTAATGCAACAGATTATGCATTTAATTGTTGTGCAGATCTCGCTAAATCCGAGTAACAGATTAGTGCATTTGCCAATAATATATATAAATGTAAAACAGAGATTTTTAAGCAGTTTCATGCTAAAGAGAGAGAGAAGACATTTGAATTTTAAACTTCACTGTTATTCCATTCTGGGAGACATAATTAATGTACAAGAAGCCAAGACAAAACTGAAGTCTATTCATAAGCGATACAAGAGCAGGAAAATATTTTCCCCTGTGTTTTTATGCTATGCGATTCTGATAAGGTTTTCTTTACAGGTGTTGTGTTAAGTAACAGGAATATAGGTATATTTTAAAAGAATTCACTTAGCTTGACAAAATTTTAGCCCTTCACTCGGAACATGAGAATTGCTGATTTAAGCAATTTTACAGAGCTTATGTAGCTCTACTTAAGTAAAAAGGTAGAATTGGATCCAGAAACAAGATAACACTTTAGAATGTAGGCTAAATTAAGATAAAAATTAGGAAATTAATTAGGATTTAATTTAGATTTAGATAGATACACATATATATAATCAAAGTTAGAATATTGCATGTTAGTTACCTTTGGTCTCTTAAATTATGATGGTAATAAAGCAAGTAAGCAGAAGAGTAATGTATGAGAAAGATAAAGTGCCAGGAGGCTTGGAAATGTTGAACAAATCTATCCAATGGTGTAGTGCACTTGCAGGGTTTATGGATGACAAAAATGTTTTAAAATCATAATTGCAATATGTAACTCAAGGACTAGAATAGTAAGCATAGAATGCAATATATATTCTTGTGTATTTAGAAGAAAAGTACTCTGTACTTATTTTGACTTCTTAGTAGAAAGTGAAAATAAGTTTTTTTTTTTAATTGGCAATTTTTTAATCTTAGTTGGAATCTCTGAAGTTTTAATCCTTTTGGAAATTTTTCAATTTTTTACTCCATTGAGACGCATGTATTTAGATCTTAAATTGTTAAATCTCTATCAATTTTGGAGAGAGAGAAAAATGCAAGTAGAGATTTTATTTTTTTTATTTTATGATGTTACAATATGTGCATAAAAGCAGTTAAACGGTATTTATTTGGTTATATTTACTTTTGGTTCGGAGATATTAAATATTGGTTTTTGTCTATAGTTTGAAAAACATTCTACAATAGAAACTTTTTCTTTTGCTTATCATTTATCAACTTTTAACTATAAAAATATTTTTAATAAAACTAAATTGTATTTATTTTTCATTTAGCTGTTATGATTAATTAGTTCATTTTCTTTTAGGAATTGCTGGCAAAACTATATAGATTATCATCGCTGTCTAAAAGTAAAAGGAGAGGACTATTCACCTTGTGAATATTATAAAAAAGTCTACAATTCATTATGTCCCAATGCTTGGGTAATTGCAAAGCTATTATAAAAAAAATTGTAAAACTTTTGATTTAATTGAAGCAATATTTAAAAAACTACATTTTCAATGAAAATATTTTATTTTGAAGGGGTCCCCCCCCTTTAAAGCATAACAATTTTAATCTGAAAATATTATATTTTTTAAAGTGTAACTTATGAATTTATTTATTTTAAGGAATATTTTAAGTTGAAACTGTTCTATGTATTAAATACCTTAATATGACCAGTTTAGAAATTTGTTGAAGTTATGCAAATTTCAAATAGTCAGAAAAAAAATCTTAAAGATTTAAATTTATTGATTTTAGAAACAAGCAATAGTAGCACTGAAAGAAATAATGCATTTTCTTTCATCTAAAGAACAATTTTTATTTCTCAATGATGATTTGTACTTATTATCTAGAAATAAAAGTGACATTTTTTACTAGTTTCAAACCAATTTAAAAACTTAGATTAATTTTTTCAATATATGGTATTCTATAAAAAAAATGCAATGTTTAGATCTGAGTTTTTAATTTTTTTTTATGCATGACCTTTTTCACTTTGCAGATGGTTCTGCAAGTCTATTTTGAAATGAAATTGATTTTTATTTTTATTTTTCTATAACAAATATATATTTGCATTTGAAATGTCTTCCTGATTTTTTTAACACCTTTTCATGATGAATTCAGTTTTCTTTGTTTTAATCAAATATCTTTGCCAGTGTTGTATTCTTTTATTTATTTTAATTTTTGTGCTAAGATTAAAAAATTTTTATCATGCAATTGCTTTGGGGCTCTTTTCTCTTACTTTAAGTATATTGAAAAAGTGACAATGTTTTTAAGATATTGCCTTTTTTTCTCATTTTGATGTAATGATTTTTAATTTATTTTATTAATCATTGACTTATCTAAATAAAATTCCTCTACACATTTGTCCTTTCATTGTTTTTTCAGGAATAAAAAAGTAGGTTTGGTTATATAAAGCCCAGAAAGAAAATATTTAATATTTAAGTGTTAGAAATAAAAAGACAATTTTCATAAAATATATGCCTCATATTTTTTTGATATTTGATTTATTATATTTATATGCAATATTAAACAGAGAATTTGGCTGGGTGTATTGTGTATATATATATAT
>JAPMOR010125199.1:216693-248960 GCA_026543865.1 Argiope aurantia
ATATATATATATATATATATATATATATATATATATATATTAGCTTGCGGTTTCCATGAATGATTGCATTATTATACATAGCTATATTCATTTCAAGGTATGCATGCAATTACCATTTTATAGATTTCATGTTCTCTGTTAGAAACGGCCTCAATATCAATTATTTGCTGTTGAAATTGAATCAAACTACAAAATATCTAGAGTTTATTACATCATTACTTTTTTTTTATTAATGATATTCAAAAGCAGCTCTACTTCAGAATGTGTATTTAGCATTAGTTAAATGGTTACCTTGATTTAATGATAACCTATTAAAACATTTCTTCATTTAACTAATTTTCCTTTGTTTTTTATTAAAATAAAGGCAAAAATCCTTATTTAATGAATAATAAACCTCGAATTAATAAATGTCTTCAACCCAAAAAAATTTTTTGCTAGTTTGTTTTTAAAAAATATTGGGTTGCTTTTCAAATGATTGCCATCTTTCCTAGAACAGATCAGTAATGAGTGTAACCTGTTATGTAGATAAAATCAAGAAATTTTCCAAAAACTCCATAGCACAAAAAAATATGTTGATATTGGCTGCAATTGTTAAACATGGAGCAGAAATCGCAAGTTTCAAAAAATATAATTGAAAAATGTTTTTAGAAAGTAGGATTTCCAGATCCACAAGTAAAAAATGAAGTCATTTTTTCTTCTGACCCCTCAGAAGAAGTCATATGGAAAGAAGTAACTCCTGAGACAGTTATGTTGTGTCTGAGGATGAACTGTCTCTCTGTACTGTTGAATTATTGATAATGAATTGTGATTTTGATGCAGATATCGATAATATAATACCTGCTGTAGGATCTAAATGATGCTGTTTTATTCTTCTTTGCATACTGTAAAAAAAAGAGATACTTTTTATTTTTCAGTCAGAAATGAAGAACATTTTCAAATATTACTCACTATATATTTTAAAGTTTCAAATTAATTTGTTGCTTGAATTAATTCTAAATACATAATAATATATTCATTTACATATTCAAATATATAATAATGTTTATGTGGTTAAAATTAATTAGCTGCTAAATAAAAAGTGTGCAATTTCTAATTTTGGATATTTTTGTGTAGTTTCTTATAAAATTTGTTTCATAAGGTAAATGCAAAAAAAAATTGTTTTGAACCTCAATATTACAAATAACTCCCTAATTAGCAAATAAAATTTTTGATCCCAGTGATTTTATAAAATTGGAATTTGACTGTATATTGAATAAATCTGGATTATCAAAATCTTATGAATTAATTTTAATTTTGGAAAAACACTAATTTATTCATATTACATTTGTATAGATTTATTCTTATTGTATTTTTCATGAAATTTTTTCTCTCTTTAGACTGAAAAGTGGGACGAACAACGTGCAGAAGGAAGATTTCCTGGTAAAATATGAAAAATGGTGCAGATATTTAGTTTAAATATTTGTATTTACAACATAAAAAAAACATAAGATGTCTAATTTTTTTGTAGAATAAAAAAAGGTTCTTCATGTGAAGTCTTTAAATTCAAAAGTATCATGTTTTATTTTATTATGAATTATTTCTTTCATGTGTTTATTTAATATTTGAAAATAGTATATTCTCCCCGATTTTTACTTGTCAAAAACTAGGTTATATCATTAAACAATTTTACTTAACATTTGTTTCAGTTTTATTTCTTATTAGTGACTGAAAGAACATAATATAAAAAATATTGCTCAGTAGGGAATTTACTACTAAACAGCCGCCTAAATCCTCTGGATTGAAAGGGAGCTCTAGGCAAGTTGATTAAAAAATATTAGCAAAAATAAATAAAAATGCATATTCTCTAAATTATAAAATATTAAAATTGAATATTAAAGTTGATTGAAAATCTAATATGTTTTTACTTAGAATTATTATAATTAACATTCCAATAATTAATTTTTCACTTAGTAAGTTATGTTATATACCATTTAACATGTCTTGTAAAATAAAATAATTAATGTGATATTTGTTTCAAATTTATTTTTCCCTTATAATCTGTCATTATAATTTTTGCTCCTGTTTGTGGATAAAAATTTTTAACTAATAATTATAGTTAATTTTTCAAAAATTTATTATTTTAATCATTTAATCATAAAATTTAAACTCTAAATTTTGTTGTATCTCCATTTTAATCCTCTTTGAGTTCAAAAACATGTTTTTGGAACTATGTCTGTTCTGTAAACTTGATAACTCAAATCTCTTTAACTAGGAGAATAAAATTTATAATATGATCTGTACACTAAATTTGTAGATCAAATTTAGAATGAGATCCATTAAAAAAAGTCTATCTTCAAAGCTACTACTTTTTAAAGTGAGGATGTGCATTTGGCACTTTTCTTAAAATTTCAATTAATTAAAAGCTAAGCAAGGTGTCTGTAAATTAGCATGAAAATTTTTTATGGCATGTTAAAATTCAAAAAGTTATCTTACTTAGCTATGCAGATTTAATTGCCATACATTTATTTAGATTGAATTAACTCTTAAAGATTTTGTATATATATTACTAAAATATTTTCATTGTTGTGAATGAAATCTAAATCATTTTCTTTATTCCTACTAATATTTCATCCTAATTATTTCTTACAATGTTGATAATCAAAATATGGAAATTCAACTTGACATTTTACTTCCTTATTGTACTATACAGAACACTTTTTCATATTATCATCTGATATATTACATGAATCATGAAACGTCCTCTATTGCATATGCAAAGTTTTAAAAAACTTGTGGATTTTTCTTTGTATCTTTCTATATATATATATATATATATATATATGAGTGGGCGTTTATTCAAAAAGTAAGTTTTCAGTGAAGTGGTAGAAAAATAGAGAGATTTATACTGTATAAGACTTCTTAAATTTTTAGTTACTTGACTTTTAAAATTCAAAAAGACTTTGTTGAGGAAGCCATTAAGGCTAAATTATAAGTAAAAGATACAGTTCAGGAAATTTTTTGTAGGTATTTAATCGCAAAGGAAGCTAAATAGCTGATAACAAAGGTATCTTAACTTATATAATTCTATTATGAATAAAAGAAAAGTGTCTTCTACTTGCTAACCATTTGACGTACAACTATTTGGAACATGTATACCTTGAAGTATAGAACATGCTCCTTCAAGCCATTTTTTTTTTTAAATTTATTGCACAGAAATTTTTACACCATTTTGAAATCTAAAAAAATTGTCTTTGTAATATTATTAATTTGATAATTGTAAAAGTTCTCCGATTTTTGGTATTTTTTCCCCTAATTTTCATAATGAATTACATTGTTGACCTGAAATTCAAACTATTTTCATTGTTTCGTATTTAATAACAGAATTTTCTTCTGTTGTTGAAAGTTAAGGAAGGAGAATTCTGTTTAAAATCTGTCTAGTTTTCAAAATGAATAAAAAGTTAATTTGCATTACCATAAAAGCTAGAAGAGAGATGAACAACACTTTTAACTGGAATTAAATATAACTTGTAATGCTGCCAAAATATTATAACATCAAATAATTTTTACATATTAAAAATCCAAAATAATTAGCTTTTCAGTGATGCCTTTTTTTTTTCTTTGCTATATAGTTTTTTTTTGTTTTCTATTTATTTTTTAATAATATATTAAGCATATTTAACATTAGATTTCATTGAGAAATTCGAACCTTTTCATTGTTGCTATATAATATTTCATTATAACGCCCCCTCTCCCATTTTTGATCAGATAAGTATGAAGATGCATCTTATTTTTCTGTCTTCAGTTGGTTTAAGTAAGAAGACTGCTTTTAATGAAGTGTTTTTGTACTTAAAATTAAGGTTCAACTTCAGAATCGAGCAGCAATGAAAAAATTTAAGTACATCCATTTTTAAACATTGCTGCTTTTTTCTGTGATGTAATTAGATTTATAAAGCATTGCGACCAAGTTTCAGAAAATATTTAATTGAATTTTTTTACAACCATTAATCCTAATAAACTGGTATGCATAGAAAATATCATGAAAGTAATCATTCCAGTTGAAATATTGAGAATAAATTCAAGCATTTGCATTGTTAGATGCTTTATTATGCATTTACGAATCCAAATACCAGAAACCTTTAGTAATATATTTAAAATTAGCTTTAGGTCTCAATCATCGCTAAAAGATCAAACATTCGACAAAAGTGCAATCAAATATTATAGATAAAACTATTATATCATTATTTAAACGATTTATATTTAATAATAAAACAGAATGCTACAGGCTGCGTTTTTGGAAATTTTGATATTCTTGCTTTCAACAATAAATATAAGATTACTAAAAGAAAAATATCTGTTAAAGCATAAAATATTGTAATGTTTTACTCTACGAGGAATCGGAAAACCTTTCCCCGTTAAGATCTATTTTTACTTTTTCGCATGCGATTATTACAATCGTCAAACAATTCAAACGCTAGATTTCAGACTCCGCGAGTTCAAGAAACACGTTTGAAATTATCTGTCTGTGAATGACAACTCAAAAGGGCTTTGAGCTAGGCGAATGAAAGTTGGCATGTGGTCTTTAACTAAATTTGTACATTTCTATCACATTTTGAAGAACTTCTGTTGGGATAAAGCGAGCGGACTATTTTTCTCGCGTAGGAATATCTGTGTGATAACGCTTCGTTCCGGCACCATTCCTCCAGGAACTGTTTTAACATTCTGTGTGCGTAATGCTGTGTGTGTAATTGTCAATACCTGTGTTCGTTTCTTTTCGTTTTGGATATCTAATAAATGTGCTATCTTCAAGACCCATGCTGAGATTTATTGAAAAGTAACAACAAATTGGTAACAGAGCGTGGTTCTGGTTCGTGGTAAATGTTTCGTTAAAAATTCTAAGTGAACTGTGTGACTAAAACGAAATTGCCAGCATGGATAAATTAAATGTTTCTAAGCTGAGTGGAACTAATTTTATTTGGGCATTGAAAATACAGGCAGCACTGAATTTGAAAAGGTTGGACTCTATGATATTTGCGGTGAAACCAGATAATCTAAGTGAAAAAGATGCAGCAGAATGGAACCAAAGAAAAGGCACTATAATTTGGCTAAAAGAGTACTAAGATATTTAATGGGTTCAAAGGATAAAAAATTATTTTATGACAATAAGTTTGGTTTTCTTAATGCAAGTTCTGATACTAGTTGGGAGAATGCAGAAAATGGCAAATAATTTTCTGATGGTGTAATTAAAGTAGGTAATTTATTAACTTCATGGAAATGTCATAAACAAAAAAAGTCTCAGTCTGTCAACATGTGAAGCTGAGTTATTTGCTATTTCTGAAATATGTAAAGACATTATTTGGACTGTAAACTTATTAACTGAGTTAAATGTAAACAATTTATAAATAATGCTGTAACCTTAAACTCAGATAGTGAAGCAGCAATTCAGTGGATTAAATGCATCAGGTCTTCAAATAAATCAAGACATACGATTTTACGTTTTCATTTTGTAAAACATTTGTTGGAAGATAATGTAATTTAATTGGAATATGTTCAAACAGAATGTTTAATTGCAGATTTTCTTACAAAAGCTGTAAGTGAAGAAAAGCTAAAATATTTCTTAATTTTTGTATGTACATATAATTTTTTGTATTGTGTGTATTTGATTTTTATGTGTATTATAAATGCTCAAAAATGGCACTCGCAGGAGGGGGAGTGTTGGAATAAAGCGAGCGGACTATTTTTCTCGCGTAGGAATATCTGTGTGATTACGCTTCTGGAGCTTCGTTCCGGCACCATTCCCCCCGCGAACTGTTTTAACATGTTGCTGTGTGCGTAATTGTCAATACCTATGTTCGTTTCTTTTCGTTTTCTATGTCTAATAAATGTGCTGCTTTCAAGAACCATGCTGAGATTCATTGAAAAGTAAAAACAATATCCATTTCCGGAAATTTGTCTGTGGTTGTTTGAGTGTGAGCACATGACCATATGCATTTTCTGCAAGCGTTTATTTATTTTACATTTCTGATGAGTGCTCTTATTATTTCTTTTTATTCTCTTGTATACAATAGTGAAATAATTATAATCATCAAGAATTTCGAACTCGCAGTTTTGATGAATCTTCACAATGTAGACTTCCCTGAGTTCGAAAGACACATTTTTGGAAAATTCCGCTAATTTAAAAACGCTTTGAACTAGAAGGATGAAATTTAGTATTACATCTTTACACCGATTTGTCTCAATCAAAGGTTGAGTAGAATCCATCCATAGGGAATCTGTCTGTTCGAATATAAGTTAACACCATAACTACAAAATAAAGAGAGCTAGATGGTTAAAATTTGTTAAACAGATTAAGCATGAATAGCATAGATATCGGAGAAATCAATATGTTGAATCAAAGAAATTTTTATTGAATAATAATTAAAATATAATATGAATTAGGAAACATATTCATACACAGACATTCAAATGCTAGAATACTCTCTCTCTCTCTCTCTTTTTATTTTGTCCTTATATTTTAAATGAATATACTTCGATGCAGCAGGAAATTGAATTGGTTGAAGTTTAATTGATAGTACAATGCTTCTAAAATAGTATGATTTAAAGGTCTATCAGTATTGGAAGTTAATATTTGATTAAAAAATTTAGTTGTCGTTTATTCTGGTGAATTATCTAGTCATCAATGGCAGCTTATTCCATTCAAGCTTGAAATATCTTTTATTGGTAATTAAGACGCTTGATAATTGATTTATGAATATTAGATTTATTCTTTTAGATTCATGCACTCTTGGGAATAAAATTCGTTTAAAAAAATTATCATTTAAGGGTACCTCTTTTTTGCAATCGATAAAGTAAATAAATTTTGATACTTAATTATTTGCTAATTTTATAAATTAATCAATGCTTCTAATAATGGTACAGTAAACATTATTTTGTAAAAAAAAAATTGTGCTCCTGAAAAGCACTACAGTGGATATAGTTTCTTAATCCTTTGAATGCTGACGGGTCTGGACAGGTTTTAAATTAGTGGACTGGTTTTGGACCATTCTGTAGTGCAAACAAGATATGCTGGTTGTTATCATCAATGGGGGGGGGGGGGCATTCTTATATACCTTTTATTAGTGATGAATTGTGCTTTTTGTCTTCTGGGTAGTTTTAAATGATAATGGAAAGTATTACAAACTGAATTTTGTTAGATGGATTCTGCAATTATCTTATAATTTCCAGAGAATGAATTGATTTCATAGAACCATTTGCTTATATACCACCGTATTGACAGCCAAGTTGCCTAATGCCCTCATAACCAAAGGGTTAATATTATCCATTATTATCATATAATGGGATATTTTAAACACATTCATGAAAAGATAATTGATAACTCATGAAAAAGATAATCAGTAATTTCAACCTAGTAACAATCGATGAAATGAAGTTACGCAATTTATGTTGCCAATTTCGAATTTCTTATAAAAAATATATAGAGTAAATTATAAGGAATTCGAAATTGGCAACATAAATTGCGTAACTTCATTTCATCGATTGTTACCAAGTTGAAATTGTTGTGTGTTTGAATTTTTCGGCATGATTTAAAAACAAAGTTCGAAAAAACCTAAGTTTTACAGGAAATGGTATCGCAATTTTTTTTTTAATTGAAAGATTGATCATCTTTTGAATATCAGCAATATGCAGGGTGAAGAAGTTACTGATATCCCTGCATCTTTACCAGCTGCCGAGTTTCTTACGTAAGTTTGATTCTGCTAAATTTGAAATTGGTAATTTAGATAACTATTATAATAAATTTGTGATCTTTAAGATAAGATCTAAGTAAACATGTGTTTATTTGGATATTTTTTCCTGTGTCTGTTTGGAGATTCCATTCATCCTTTGACGTATTTGATGAAGTTATAAATTTCTTTTTGTTGCTCTAAAATATCTATATTTTATCGTTACTGTAAGTTTACTTTTACTGAAAGTGAATTTTTGTAATCGTTTTTAATTTAGTTGCTCTTTGACTTGATCTTTCCCATTTAATGTTTATCATGAACAGTAAATGGTTTCAAATGCCTAAATGTAAACAATAACACACGAGTAGCAATATTATTAAATGTAATCGAAATTAATGATAATTTATAATTGAATAAAACAGTGAGATTTTCATAATTGTTTTTTTAAATACAGAAAATGAAATATTTCTAATTTAATTTTGTGCTTGTCATACTATAGTACTTTTTTCATTTCCGTTTTCACGTACGTAAATTAATGCAGTATTAAAAATACAATAATTTTTTTTCTTTTTGTTGCCATTATAAATTCCTCTGAAATATTATTTTTGATTTTGTATTAAAATGACTTCTTAATTTATTTTTTTTACTAATTTTAAATGCATTAGTTTTAATTAATTACAAGTTTATTTCTAATAATTAGCATGCAAGTATAAAAGTACTTAATTCTATTTGCTTTGAGAAAAATCGCTATTTTTTGACCTACATAATATTTACTTTTTAGTTAAATAGTTTTTACTCAAAATCATTGATACCTGTATACATCTTCTAGCATAACACAAAGTTTGTTATTAAGAGATACTTTAATAACAACTTGGTGAGATGCCTTCTTAAAACAAAAAAATGTAATATAATTAGATAGTGTAATATGTAATACAATTTAGGAGTTGAGATATATTTTGATTTGTAATCCAACACTCAGACGTATTCATATTTATAATTATTTTTCTTCTAAAAATTGAATTGCAATCCAAGCATTCGGAAAATAAATATTTATTTTTGCATAAAAATTTAAAAACATTAATTAAAATTGTTTATAAATTAATAAATTAAGTTGAAATAATTTAGAAAGAAAATAAATAAACACTATCCTAGGACTGAACTCTGATTTCATGAACCTTATCCACTATGCTTATCCATTACCTTATCCACCATGCCGAAAGTTTGAGGGCCATTTTTTCGAAATTGACCGGTTATTGCGCTTTAATATTTTAATGAATTAACATCCTGAAGGCATACTAATATTATACTAAATCTCATCTCAAATTCAATTTTCCAAACCATGTCCTGACCTTGTAAGTCTTGAATATGCTTTCTTTGCCAGTTAATTAATTATGAAGTGATATCAGCATTTAAAAAAACAGTGATTACAAAATAAAATAATAATTGTGATTAAACAATACATTAAAATCATTCTGTAGCTAAAATTAACACTATAACATGTGCTAAGATTAATGTGTGTTAATAGAAGAAAATATGTTTTTTAAAATTAATATTTTTTGGCATGGAGGATGATACAAGTGCCCTTAATATGTTTTACCAATGAAACAGCATATGATTATCTATATAATATTTTTTGAAAGCTGATAATTTAATCAATTTACTTACAGTAAATAATAACCTGTATCTCAATCAAGTAATCTTACATTTTAAAAAGTAAATAACAATAGCTATACATGTTAATCTACTTGCATTCTTCTTGACAGAGAAAACCAGCTTTAGAAGGGATACTTATATATGTTAAGGCTTCATGCTACTCATGATATAATTATCACTGGTAGTAGTAGTACACTTGAGACAATGAAACAACTGATGATATTGAAAATTTAGTGAATTGATTTTTCAGTATTATCCATTCAAGGTTAATTAGTATACAATTACTCGAATAAAATGATTATGGTCATTTTGATATTTTTACACTAGGTTGAAATTGACAATGCTAGTAATTCTGTTGCTTTAGAGAAATGTAATGTTTCATTGATTTTCTTCATATTCATGTTTCTGCTCTTTATAACTCCTTATAGGATAGTATAATTCAAGTATTATATTATAGAATACTGTTTTTATTCTTTTTTTTGGGGGGGGGGCTCCCTATTTTCAGACCAAGTGTTATTTTGATGTTTAAATGTAATTATAAAGATTTAATGCATATATATATTCAAACAGAATTATAATTATAAATCTGGAGTAATTAAAGTTAATATTATTTTAATTAAAAACTCTTTGAAAATTTTTCTTGAACGATTAAAATATTTTATAGAGAGACCTTCAACTATTAAATTAAATCTTAAAATAAAATGTAATTTTAACACGGGGAGGGCATGGGGTTGAAATCGGAGATCGGGATGAGATTTAGTATGATGATAGTATACATTTAGAATATTCATTCATGAAAATATTAAAACGCAATGGCCAGTCAATTTCGAGAAAATGGTCCTCAAACTTTTGGTAAAGCTTATATACTGATGACTTGACTCCCATCCCGATGATCCTGATGGCCTAGTTGTCTAGGTAACTGTCTCGTATGCGGAAGATCAGGGTTCAAACCTGGCTAGGATTTTTTTCTTTTTTAATAACTTATATTCAATTGACAATTTACAAATACTCTCAATTAATATATTTTTAATTTTTTTCCTCCAAAATAAATATTTTTTTATTGAAATGTATAATATTAAAATTTTAAAAGAAAAAATTATAAATACAGATGCATTTTTTTAAACAAATGTAAATTATTTAAATATCATTAACTTTTTACAGATAGTTTTAATTAATCTACTGCTAATTTTTATGCAAGGATAAATGTTTATTCTTTCAATACTTAAATTATAATTTAATGTTTAAAGGAAAAATAATTTAAAACATAACATTAATGGCTACAGATAATTTAATTTGCTTGCAGCATTTTCAAACAATTAATTTTTAAATTCTGGGATTTTAATAATAATAAATTATCAATTCTAACTCAAAGAAGCTGTATTTATATCAAAAATTGAAGGGAGCAGCAGATATTTGTTAATTATGTAAGCAAACATCCCCAACTGCAGTTATCAAAAGAAATAGTAGGGAGTAGGTGTTAATTTATTGAATGCATAGGCAGATGGTTCAAAGCATATTCTTATTTAATCAATCAAGCATGATCAAAAAATAAATTCTTGTGAAGATAATGTAAAAATTCAATTATACATTTATCAGTTGTGCAAGATGTGGAAATATATTTTATTACCAATGTTTTTACTATAGTTACCATTCTGGTTCTTGTATATAATAAAAAGTAAATGTATAAATAAAAAAAAGTAAAGTATAATTTTTTAGAAATATTGAATATTTTTTTACGATGTGAGTATTTATAATAATTATCACCATTTATATTATATTTATTACTATTTTTTAAATATTTAATTACAATTTAAGTATTAAAATAATAAACATTTATCCTTGCTTAAAAATATATAGCATATTAATTAAAACTCTCTGTAAATAGTTAATTAAATTTAAATAATTTTATTTTGTTTAAAAAACACATTTGTATTTATAATTAATTTCTTCTTTTAAAATTTTAATTTTATTATTATGCATTTCAATAATAAACATTTATTTTGGATGAAAAATAATAAAAACATTAAGAGTATTTGTAATTTTTAATTGAATAAAAGTTATTAAAAAAGAAAAAAATTTCTAGTCAGGTTCGAGCTCTGACCTTCCGCATACGAGACGGTTACCTAGACAACTATGCCATCGGGACAGGAGTCAAGTTATCAGTATATAAGCTTTACCAAAAGTTTGAGGGCCATTTTCTTGAAATTGACTGGCCATTGTGTTTTAATATTTTGATGAATGAACATTCTAAATGTATATTTCTAAATGTATACTATCATTATACTAAATCTCATCCCGATCTTAAATTTCAACCCCATGCCCTCCCCTTGTAAGTTGAATTTTTGTTTACAGTATATACAATAGAATACTATTATCTAGGTTTCACATTGTATATAATAATTATTCATGCAAAGATTGAGTTTTTATGATTTATGTTCCACTTTTATTGCATTTTGGATGCAATTAATGCTGAAAAATACAAATTTGATTTATGATTTCTCTGTCAAAACAGAATAACAGTAGTAAGTATAGGATTACCCCAATATTCTTTTTATTTATATGTAATTGGTCCTATTTAAAGATCAGTTTTGGATAATTATAATTACTTAATAAAAAAATTTCATTCAAGATTTATCGCTTTTCTTATACATTTTAAAATCTAAAGTATATAGAGCATTTCGTTTCTTTAAATTATAATTTTAAACCAAGTCTTTAGTTTCATGCAGATATTTCGACTTAATTTTTAGCTTTTTTTTCATATATATCATCTGTGTGGTTTTTTTACACATATAATTTATGTTGTATTTTACATGCATTTATATTATATATTGTGAATTGACATTCTTAGATGAGGAATGGATCTATAAATGTTTAGTAAAATTCCTGTTGTATATATTATTTTTGTGGTTTTTATTTAGACTGATTTCAAAATAATGTTTCATATCTATAAGTTACCTCTGTTTTAAACTATTACTTGATATATTTTTTATTAAGAAATAGGGTTTTTACCCCCACCCCCACCATAATTTATTCTTCAAATTGGTGTTATCAAATGTTTTTTTTTTTCTTTCCAAAACTGATTTAATGTTCTTAAGTAATGGTTTTAATGTTGATTAATTATAAAATTTAGAGGAATAAGTCATGTTGAACTTTACAATCTGAAAAAAATAGAATTTATGTGATTTACTGAAATTTCTTCTAAAACTGTGCTTATTTTTTACATATAAAGATACTACATTTTCCATTTATTCTATTAATTTAATTAGATTAATTAAATTGATTTAATTAGATTAATTAATATTATTAATTATTTCAAGTGGTTCCATATTTTTATTAATTTTTAAATTCATTTTCTAGTGCTGAAGAACTGGTTTCTTTACGCAGACCAGCTGAAGAAACTGCTCATCCTGTAATTGGAGAGAAACTTTATACCCGTACTGATTCATTACTGGAGGAAAAAGCTTTAGAATGTGCTTTAGAAAATTATAAAGATACTCTGGATAAAAAGAGAGCTTCAAAACTGTAAGTATTAAGTTTTTCTTTTCTTTTTTTTTATTAATTTTATTTTGTCCAAGTCTGTTATTGTTGTAAAGAAATGTATAAATTGCTAAGTTAATTTCTAAAGAATTCTGAGTACTTTCCAATCGTGTTCGAAGGTATTCCTGATTTTGTGAGAAGCTCCATGTGATTTGGGTTTCTGTATAAAGATCCACCCAATAAAGATTAGTGGATTTCTGGAGCTACCCCTAGAGTAGCCATTTGAGCAAACAGCCTCTTAGCATTTTTTTATTCTCTGTATTGATCAAGGAACTATTTTGTAATTAACTTTCAACTGTGTGTGAATTTTGTAAATAATATTAATCTAGATGAGAACAAGTTGTTTTTGTGTACATATGTAAGGCTGTAAATAAAGGAATTGCTAGTTATGCTACTGTCTTATTTGATCAGTCAGTATCAAGACATTATAATGCCCAACCGAGGCGTTTTGATGCGAGTCCGGGCTCATAGGGTTAATGGGAGGAAATCACCCAAGTAGCATATTCTGACTGGTCTGTCGGAGTGAACGAACGTCAAATTAGTAAGGGTCTACTATACTTTTAATTTTTATATTCACAGATTCTTCTTCTTCTTCCCTTTTTTTTTGCTGCTGTTTTAAAGAAAAATGTTATACAATAACTTAGTTTTTTTTTTAATTCAATATTTAGATTTAAAAAGTAATCATTCTTAATTTATTTCTTAGATGCGATCTTATGCAAGCTGAATGGAATCCTGAATCAAATATTGTCACTGTTTCAAAATTAAAGGTAATTATTGATTTGTATATTGGTTTCAAATCATATATGTGATAAAATATTTCAACATCTTTTTTAAAAACTGTCTTTTAGTTTTAGCATTTTTTTAATTTTATACTTAAATAAACACGAGTATCTTATTGTTTTGTTTATTCTTAGGGAAAATTTACTCAGCATATGGGGCGCTTGATAAATGGAAAACATGTGTTGGCACCTGAAGAAGCAGTATTCCTTTTAGAAAATGTAAGTGCGTTGATATGGATTAAAATGAAATAATTTTATAATAATTCTCATTATGTTGTACATATAAAATGCAATGATGCCTGATTATTTAATATTTCAGAACTGCCTCGAGATTTTGCATAACAAAATACCAATGAGTACGGAAGAAGCATTTTCCATGATTCTGAAAGGAAATTTAGCCCTTGAAAAATATGAAGTGTATTCTCATTTTTCAAAACTTGGTTATATTGTTGTGCGTCATCAGGCAGAGTAAGTATAATTGCATATATCATGGTTATAGTTTAAGTTAAAGAGTTACCAACATTAGTTAAGTAAAAAATATATATATATTTAACTACAAGCATGACAAAATACATTCAGTATATGGTGAATATTTATGGAGAAATAAATTTATATAATTGATTCCTTATTATTTTGGATTTTATATTCAATAATGGCCAATTTTTAAGGCATAAATTATGAGAATATATCCTGTCAAAGAGAATACTAAGATAATGGATATTTAGATTTATAGTTATCTATTAAAAATTATATTTTGTAAGAATAGCAATTTTAAAATTTTATTACTTAAATATTTTATATTTATTGACTGGAGAAATTATATACTTCGATTCAGGAAACAATTAATGGACTTCTTTTTCCAAGACTTTTATAAAAGAAGGTTTGATTAACAATCTAGTTTTATGTCCAAATAATTAATCAGTTCATTTGTGAGTGTACACATTAGAGAGGGGAAGGTATATGTTGAGTTTTCCAAAAATTATATTAAAACATTTGAGCTTTGATTTCTATTTGCCAAAAAACAATGAAGATAGAGAATAGACAATATCCCTTGATTTAAAAAATCTGGCACTTGCTCATCAGAATTAAATCCATCTTAATAGATGGTGATGTTCATTACATTCTTAAAAGAGGAAAAAGTTCTTTTTTAATTAGTAATTTCTGAAAGAGTGATTAATGTATTTCAAGTGTTGTTAATTTTAAAGACTGGAAATAATATAATCACAAAGAAAATACAATGTAAAAAATAATTTGATTTATTTGAAAATATGAAATAAAGGAAAAAGAAATGCTCACAATCTTGCTTCGAAGTTTATATAAAGATGCGGTGAAAAGAATTAAGGTATAGATAACTTTTGGAATTTTCTGAAACGGATCAGTTTTACATAATGTTGCCAATAAATATTTCAATGCCGTTATTTTTTATTTATTGAACTAGTTTTCTATAAGTTATTAAATTATGATCCATATGTATTTAATCAGTTTCAGAGTATCAGAAGCATGAACATAGAAGCTATATATATTTTTTAATATTGCAGTATGAAAACAGTAGAAGTGAAAGCTGGTAGGAGGAGAATTCATAATATCCCCTCCAGTAATAAGTTCAAGTAGTTAAAAGAAATAGGATTTTAAAAAATACTTAGCATAAATCATACTTGCCAGTTATGATTTCTTGAAATGAAGTATATTTGGAGTAATTTATTCTTTGTTAAAATATAAAATAAATAAATTTGTGAAAAATTAACCATTTCTGATTTATTTGTGAAGATATCTATTTCAAATCATTTCTAACATTTATATTTGCTCCCCATTTTTTTTGTATTTTGTTCTCCATTACTGTTTTTCTTTTTTTTTAAATGCAGATCATAAAATACTATTTATTATTTTGAATATCTGTATTATATTAATAAATTCTAAAGTAATTATTATGTGCTTAAATGTCTTTTATAGGGCAGGTATAACTGAATATGAGAAGGAAATGAATTTACATAAATATCCTGTGCAAAAAAGGCATCTTCAAGAACCTGCTGAGGGTGAACCTAAGAAAAAGAGACTTACATTTACTGGAGCTCTTTCTGGAGATGCTTCTGAAGAAAATTCAGCAAATGTTCCTGAAAGTGAAAATAATTTTGTTTGTCCAATGGAAGAAGCAAGTAGATCTCAGGAAAGTGAACAGATTATTGCTGAAAAAAATGTTGATAATATAACAAATGTGCAACCTAATGCAGATGAACAAAATGATAATGGGGCATTTATTGATAAAATTATGGAAGATACTCAGCATGATGTAGATATGATGAATCATACTTCAATGAATGGCACTGTTTTTGAAGCAGGGTTCAAAAATAATGATAGTGAAATTTCAAAAGAAACGAATGCATCCCATGACTCCATGTCATTTGAAGGGAATGGAAGTGTTGCCGAGACAGAAAAAAATACCAACACAATTGGAGAGGAGTCTCAAAATTTTAATGATTTGACGGAAAATAGCAAATTACAGAATGGCCCTTCATTGCAAAATAATGAAAATCATGACTTTTTGGATAGCAATTCTCAATCTTCTAAGTTCGTTGATGTAATGGATGTAGATACAGATGCAGAAACTTCCCGCAGCACATCTGAAGTATCAAGAGATAATTTTGATTCAAATCTTAATGTGACATCTCAAGATTCATGCATTTCTGTGAGTAATGATGACAATATTCTTGGTGATGCTAATCATGATAGTAATTTTGATGTTTTGAGTATGAGCGACTCTTCTTTGGGGGATGAGGAAGAGGTAGTACTAACTATAGATGCTGGATCTGCTGATAATCCTTCAAAGGAAGATGATGATGATGACGATGATGAGGTAACACTTATTGAAGTGACAAAAAAAGAAACTAAACCACTAGCTGTGATTGACTTATCATCTGATGAAGAAGCAGAGGCTGCTGAAGCCGTGGATGTTGTCGATGATGATATTACAGTCCTTGAAGAGTATCCCAGCCCATCAACTAGCAGGCCGATTTCTTCAAGGGAGGTTAATTCAAAGAAATTGAATGGTTGTAAGAAGGAAGAGGAAGGTGCTGTTTTTACAAGCTCAAAATTAATTCCTCCTTTAACAATCCAGTTTCCAGATTTATTCAAAAAGCGTGTTGTATGTGTAGCACGACCTCCTTTACATCTCTTGCCAAACAATGTAAAGCCATCCAAAGAAGCGTATGTATTAAATCTGAAACCTAAGAATCCTTCTTTTAACAACAGAGTTTGGAACAGTTATCGAGACATGCAGGACTATCAACGACAGAGACGTCAGAATAGGCATCAGAATAATGTCCCTAGAGATCAGCCTTTTTCAGGATCACAGACATGGCATGATCGAAATTCTCGAAACAATGACAGATTACACAGGTCAGGTTTTGGATCCGATCGAGTAGATTCACCCGATGTAAATTCTAATTCTAGAAGTCATTTTGCTCCTCCACCATTAGATTTTAACAGAAATTCATTTCCACCAAATTCTTTCCAGAATAATTTTTCCTTGCCAAATCCTTCAACTATGAACTGCGAATTAACTATAAAGGAAGATGCTAGTGAGAGCATGGTTAGCAGCAGCAGTCAGTCATCTCATTGTAACAACTTTAGTTTCTCATCTGGCATACCTAATAATGCTTTGATGAATCCCATGATTCCGGTTAATCCTAATAATTTTATGGCAGGATTTCAAAGAAATGCTTTCAGTACGAGTAATGTTTCTCATACCCATTTTATGGCTGAATTACAAAGAACTTGTTTTACTGTGGCAACAAATGTATTGTCCTCGATGCTTAACAGAAACACTCCCTTGTTACCTAATCCACCAATGTCTATGTTTCCACCATGTCATTTCAATCCAAGCATGTCGAATGGGTTCAGTAATCCTCCCAGTATCCCAAGCAATGCTGAGTATTACTCCATGCCACATCACACTTTTGGTGAGCAGCGTAGATTCACCAGAGGCAGGCCTTTTCCTTGTCGTTATCGAAATGTTAGTAATAAGCGATCATGGAGTGATGTCAGATCTGCAGTTTGCAACTCCAACAATGATGATAGCGATGATGATAGTGATATTGAAGAAATGCCTATTGGTCCCAGAGAAATAATATGGGAAAATAGGGATATTTGTTCTTTGATTAAACCTGGTGTTCGTTATCCTGTTGGTAAGTAGCTGTATTGAATTTGGAAAATATTATTTTTCATCATATTACTGAATTTGGTTCCTAGAAATATAGTATTTTTTTATTGTGAAACATATTTTTATGATTTAATACAGAGCATCTTAGCTATTTTACGATGGTAATGTTGTCATTTTAAACACAATATAACCCCTCCTTTACATTTTTTAAGATACAAAAAGAAGAATAAATATGGTGAAAGTGTAAATAGCAGAAATTTGCTTACATAGTATAAAATATTTAGGAAAAACCGATAAATCCTTCATAAACGCACATTATTAATATTATACACCTAATACTTAGCTCAAATTATATGCAATGTAAATGAATTGCTAATACTTTACTTTCAGAATTCTGCTTATTGTTGAGAAGGATTCTTAAAACATTGCAAAATCTATTTTTATTGTTGTTACCAATGACAATATGGATATAAAATTAATCTAAGATCTAACATTTAAATTATAGTAACGTATTATTAGTACATATAATTGTCTACAGCTGTCTGTAATGCGAGATGAGGAGTTCACATTGATAAAATAATTTTTTGACAGCAAGTGAGAGTTGGATTGTGTGTATGGGTGGAGGACTGTTTGGTCCAATAGAAGATGAATATTTTTAAAATCTGCTCCTGAAGAAATGTGTATGTTTTTGAAACTTTCAGTCATCATTCTTCCATAAAAGAAGTAAATTTGTTTCATTATTATCATTCTTGCCACAGAAAGGCTGTAGTGGCCTGGTGGTAAGGTCTCGGTTTCTGAAATGGAGGTTTCAAGACCCAATTCCACCAAAGAACCGTCATATAAGCAGGTCTGATGCTTGTTAAATCTGTCAAGGCCAAATGTCCTCCCGCTGGTGTGGTGTGGAAGTTTGGAGATGGGGTGCCATCTGAGCTATCGTCCTCATCATCTGGTTGTGGCTCAAAATTACAAGGTCCCTTCCAAAATTGCCCTGATGTTGCTTTAAAACGGGACAATAATGTGACTAAACTAAAATCTTGCCAGAGAAAGAAGGCAAGCCATTGATTTGTTGAAATTTATTTTTCTGAATAAGAATTGCATTGGTTCTTTAGTTTGATTCTCAGTAAGGAAGATCATTCAGTGGTCTTTAAAATTGGACCTCTCTTTAAGATTTGTGAAGTTTGAATTATTCTCACCAGAGAAAGAGAGAAATCATTGAAGTTTTGAAAATAATTGGTGATGTTGATGATGAACTTAGGAAAATGGAATTTTGCTAAAGTTTGGGATTTTTCATCCGGTTCAATACCAGACGAAATTCAAACAAGTCTCTCTTAATTTTTTTTTAAAGTTTAATTTTGTAAGTAAATCAATAGTCAAAATCTAAATTATTTGCACAGTTTTTTTTTTTAATTTAAAAATCATTTGATATTGAATTTTAAAAAAATTAGAAAGATAAAATTCTGTGTAAGCTCAGTTAAAACTTTTTTTTTAAATCATGGACAAACTTGGTCTTGACGTTACATTGTTCATGTGCATTGTGGTAGAGAAGATCCCACCATAAGAAAACCAAACTTGATTTATCCATATTTATGTCTAAAATATGTAGCAAATTTATATATATATATACATACTACCTGACTAGCTGACCCGGCAAACGTTGTCCTGCCATGTAAATTATTTCTAGTGAATATTTTGGTTGTTAATTTAAAAAATAACTAATGTATTGTAAGTGTGTGAGGATGGGATCTATGACAGAAAAAGGAATGGAGAACTCTAGACGATGATCGCCGATAAAAACAAAAACCAACCATTCATTTTCTCAATACAATGTATTTCATTAACATAACGAACATATACATTGTTTGATAACTTAAAAGTTAAACAAGTGAAAAAAGTAATATATTTTTATCGTAAAGTATAAAAATGAAATAAAGAAAATTAATATTCATTTCAAAGAGCAATTAGAGTGTACGATATATTTTGTCAGTCCGTCTTTAGCTAACACAAAAAAGCTCGATGGTTTGCCCATGCGAGAACATGCCACGTATAATTGTGTGGTGCCCAAGTCTTAGCCGCAAACAGACATCGTTTGGCCTTGCGACTTATTGATTATCATTGCAAATGCCAATCTAATAGGAAATTGAATGTGTTTGAATTCAATTGGCACGTCTTTGTGAAACATTGGAATTCATGGCAGCAAAACATTTTCGGCTCGGAATTTGCCATTCAAAATGGTGGCTTCGATAATGTTTTTCATCAATTTTTTAGTGCCCAATCGCATGCCATTGCATAGCTGTGGTGGGTTAAAATTCAATTTCAGTCGTAGAAGGTGTGGTGACATCCAGACAAATCCAGGGAGTTCAAAACTCTGTTGGATAATGTACAGCTTCGTTAGCATCTCAAACTATATCAATCGATTTGTATGATTCCAATTCGTCCAGCAATGACTGCTGTATCTTGAAGTTTAAATTGTCGATGTCCACATTTTTTGCTGCCAAAATGGCTCTTTCTGCCAGCCACGCATGATTTATGTATTGTGGGCATACATCGGGAAATATGCGGTCAATGTATTTTCATAGACAGCAACTTTTCCATCGCCAATATCTAAAAATTGGTCCCAGAATGTGTCAGTACATAAATTGTGTAGCATTTGGATGCGCATGTTTATTTTTACCTGGACTTTTTCAACATTACACCAGAGTGGCAATGATTTCAAGCAAGCGCTGATCACATCAGCGTATGTTGAACGTGAAATGACGGGATAGGGACACCCTAATTACCTAGCGTTATGAAATATACTTAACGGCCTATTCTCCTATCTACCAAATACACATAAAAAAATTTCATAAAAATCGATCAAGCCATTTTGGAGGAGTATGAACACAAACACCGTGACACGAGATTTTTATATATTAGATGTATTATTTCTTATGCACTCTTTCTATAGATTGAAATTTTCTACTAATTTTATTTTATTACTTAACCTGTGACAATCATATCCAACGTTTATTGTTAAAAAGATAACAAATATACTCATCTAGATCTAATAACAAATTTAGATCTAGATGAGTATATTTTCTAGTATTTGTAATAATAACTGCCTTTGATAGAATACTTATTGCAAAAAGTGCTATGCATTTATCTAATTTTTTGTCATTACTTTTATACATCAATTATGTCACAGAAAAAACTAGCAAAGTTTAAAAAAAAATGCTTTATTTTTATTTATTTATTTTTTATCAATACTTGATTCTGAAATTAAATCTTTGCTGAAAAAAAATCAAAGATTTCTTTAAAACTGAATTTCGAACTTATATTGAAACCTTAAATAGAAAAATAAGCTGAATTTTCATATCTTGATCATTATTAAATGGGGGGGGGGGTCAACATGAAATTTGTAGAAACAATGAAAATGATTTCACTTCAAGGAAATATATTGTAAAATATATTTAAAATATTTTTTAAAAAATAATTAAAAATTAAAAGAATTATCCTGCAAGAAACAAACAGAAATTGGTATAATTAAAAAATAATTTTTAAGTTGATATGAAAATTATTTTTGTGCTATATTTCTAGAAGTTATAGCATAAAAATGTCAAAATTTGACTTAATTATTAACTGAATTATCTATTATAACTAAGCTTTTTAGTAATTAAAATTCTAAAAAAAATTTCAAAAATAAAAAAAATTGAAGTATACATTTCCATTCTTCACAATATAAACAGCACACTCCCAAGTATATAAACAGCACTCTCCACAATATAAACAGCACACTCCCAATGTGGTAGAAGGACAAGCCAAATTAAAAAAACTAGATTGGCCGGAGTTCTATAAACTCATTTCTTTGTCCACCAATACCAGAAGAAAAAGATTTACACTAGAACTCACTGTTGTAGTACATATTTTCTCACTTCTTATTGTATACAATGCCCTGCATTTATCTCAAACCACATAGAATGTGTAATTACGAATACTGTTCAGTTATAATCAGGAACAGCAGCAATAATTGAGGTTTGTTAAACACTGACAAATCAATGGACAACGAGCGGAATACTGTTCTTTCCCTGACACAACATGTAAGAGGATTGTAGTTCACGACTGCTTTGGCAATGTTACCAATGCAATGCCTTGCCTTCCTCATTTAATTACGATACAAGAAAAATTGGACCAACCGAATAGTTGTGAACCGGATTTTCAGGAGTGTACTGTATATGCCAAATTTGGTAGTTGTAGGACAAATGGTCTAGTCAGTAGATTGTCAACAGTCATTTTTCTTTAGTATTATTATTAGAAATGATAAATGAAGAGTAATATTTTATAAGAATGTTGAAACATAATGTCTAATGTCAATTTGGTGGTTCATTCAAGTGTGTTCTTTTGTAAACGCTCTTTTCTGTGATATGTAAAAATATAGACAAAGGGGTAACAAAACCCATAACACAATAAATGGGACATTGTGAGACTTCTAAAATGGTATGATAGATTAGTCAAAATATAGACGAAATAATTTATAGGGGGAAGTCATTAAGTGCAAGTTACATAAAATGCTTAATTAAAAGTCTCTGTAACCTCTGATTCTCACAAATCAACTAACTCTTTAAAAAGTGGGCAAAATTTAACAATTAACATCAATTTATATATTCATATGCAGTTTGAACATATTAACTAAAAAAATATATAGATATGGGTAAAACATGGTTGTGATTTTCAGCATTAAAGTTATAAATCTGCATTAAATTTTCGATCAAATTCAATGGATTAAATGTGTTTTATCTGTATATTCACCTTTGAAAATTGCAAATCTAAAGTGCAACAGCCAGTTTGAAAGAAATTTGGTATATGGTCTAGTTCTAAAATTTTATGCATACATCAAATTTTTCACCCAATCCATACCCTCAAATAGATATGAATTTTCTGTAGTTGCTACAAAAATTAATTGAAAATTATGGAGTTACGGATATATTGTGAAATGTACGGGAAATTGCAGATACCAAAGATACCTTCTTTGTGAATCCTTGCTCACAGCATTTTTGGTAGTAAAAGAATTTTTAGCATTTGGTGATGGTGGGGAGCAGAAACTTGTTCCAGTATGAATATACAAAATACTGGAGATGCTTGTCATTACAAAAATATATATGAGAATTTGTTATGATGTGAAATTGATTAATGATGAATTAAGAAAGGCAAAAGTGCTTGTTATTTAATGAAACAAAATTGTGTATATCTAACAAATAATGTTAATATAGTTAATATAACATAGTTAGTATAATATAGTTAATATAACAAATATAGTTAATGGACAAAATTGTGTTGTATTTTTTTAATAATTTCATTTATATATTTAGTTAATAATAAATGTCATTAAATAATTTTGAATAATATTTGTTTGTTGACATTTTAAGAATTATTGATATATCGATCTAAATTAAAATGCTAAATTCTTGCAGCAGTATTTTGCTGCCCACCTTGTATGTTTGCTCAATAAAAGTATGTTAGTGATACTTTTATTAGGGTATATTTAGGGAAATCTAGGGGTAACCATTCCCACTGATTACATTTCAAGATTAATTTCATTTAATAGAAAATAAATGTTTTTCTATTATTAAATTGCCTTATAATTTTTTTTTCAAGAAGTAAAGCATTCCTGGACATTGATAATATCAGATATAAGTTTTAGTCCATTTAATAGAATAGTTTAAATGATATTTCTTAAAAAATTTATTCTTAAATTATGTTGCATAATGTTAAAGCGACTGAATGTACAATTAATGTTATTTGTATTAATTTATATTTGGCTAAGAGGCTATTGATTACAATTACTTTAAACTATTTGCTATTTAAAGTAACAATTGGATTTTAAAAGTCTTGTTTGATAAGATTTCATATTCATGATATTTAGCTGAAAATTTTATATTTTTGTAATTTTTGTGCTTTTGTGTGAGGATTTATTGATTTTTTTTAAGGAAGGAGGGCATTTTTTGGTATAAGTAGAAATATATTTTAATGTCATGACAATGCTTTTAACCTCTATAACTTAAAAGGTTTTATTTGAAGTCATGCATCTTTCATTTTATTTTTAAATGTTATTAATATATGCATTTTTTTTTTTATTTCAGGCTGTGTGTTTAAATTTGTACAAATAACTAAGAAAGCCAAAGTAACAAATAAATATCATTATCCCGAAAGGTGAGCATTTTTATTTGAATCAATTATTTTGTTCTTTCAAATTAACCAAACTTTGTTAGAATGAGCCTTCCTTATAAAATATGTTCAATTTACAATTTCTAAAATATACTTAAAATATATTTACTAAGCAATTAATTTAATCAGTTTAAATATAACACAAGTTATTAGTTCAAGTTTGAAATATTTCAAACAAAAAAAAAAGATAGCCATAAATAAACAAATTATAAACATTTTTATCCTTGTCTTAAACAATATAAGATTAATTAAATAGAATTTATAATTAATAGTTTGTACATAATTTGATTTAAACAAATGACATATTAATCAAGTGAACATTCATGCGAGTCCTTTCCAGAAATAATATTGAAATAATAATTCTTTCTACCTAATTCTCATTCTAACAGAGCTGGATAGTATTTTAAGTTGTTTGTAATGTTTTAGTTGTTTTTCACCCCCTTAACCCTTTATTTACTGACGGTACTTAAAAGTACCATTTAAATCTGGCTTATATCTTCGTAATATGACAATTTTTGCTGATGGTATTCTAAAGAACACGGAGAATGTAACCCAAATAGCAAGAAGTTAACATAAGCTAAAAGTAGGAGTTAAAAATATTTAATAATTAAATTAAGATTTTTCTATTAATTAAAATATTTTTCTTGCTTTCCCTGGGATTATTCTGCTAAAAAACTTAACTACTAGTGCAAAATTGAAGTTGAAAAAGTGATAGCAACATAATTCGATAAATAAAAGGTTAAGCACTGCATCAAGATATTTTCAGAGAAATAAAATAATGGAAGAAAAGTATAAAAATAGCAATTATATTAAACAATATTTTTAAATTAATTAGTATTATTTGTTTATAATCAATTTTTAAAAATTTCTTCATACATAGAAGTTCCTTTTTTCTTTTCACAAACATACTTTTTTTTCCCTTGCAGAAATTTAGTTTCTATCTATTAGATATCTTTATTTAGTTTATGATTCCATCAGTAACATAAAAAAAATTATATTCATGCACTTGGGTCATTTATATGAAGTATAATATAAATTTATTTTAGAAAATAATGTACATATATAATAGAAATATTTAAAATCTAATTTTGATCAGCAGATAATCAAATAATTCATTTACAAAACTTTGACTTTATTCTTGCATTCGGTGGAATTAAGTGTGGTAATTATTAGAGAAGAACAACCAATTCAGAAATTTTCAAACTATTTAAAGACCCAGATAATTTTTAAGGAACTTAATAAGATTGGATAACCATTGAACCGTTAGAAAGATTTTTTCATGAAACAATCTTGCTCTTTAAAGAGAGGTTGACCAAAATTTAGGTGGATTGATTGCCTGGGAAAAGACTTTAGTTAAGAATAGGATGGCATCGAATATAAAAATCCTTCCCCCATTTAAGGCTGTAAAGAAAAATATAAATTTTTAATTTCAAAGCCACATATGAAATTTGTTGTATTTCAGAAATGATACAAATTCCTTACAGTTTTGTTTGAAGAAAATTAAGTTTATTTTGAAATGAAAATTCAGCAGATAAAACTTGATAATTTTATCTCCTCTCTCCCTCAAGACACACTTCCATTTCCAAACCAGCTCGATAATGCTCGACTGAAAATGAACATAAAAGAGGTTGTAATAATTGATTTGCAACATTCATCTTTTTTACGTGTAATATGTAAAAATAATTGATCTCGTAAAATTTTTTATTTAAATTACATTTTTAAAAAACTACCCACTTATTTTTTTTTTTCAGAGTACTGTCTGTAATTTTTAAAACAAATTTTATCTCTGACCAAAGAAAAATTAATGTTTTTTTTTTGTGCCAATAAAAACGATTATTGTATAATTTTTAAAATTATAAAATTTAGATTAAATGTTTGTTTTAATAGAGAATCTTTACTGTATTTAGAGAAGATAAATGATTCAGAATTGAATGGTGTGTGGCAGTAATTTATATATTATGCAATGTTTATCATAGCAGAATAATGTTTTTAATATAGTTTATGGTGACAGTTCTTTCCCATCTTTTGTACAAATTAAAATATTTTTGTATTTTAATCTTTGAATTGTCTTTAAAATTTCTTTTTCAGATTTCTTCCTAGTACTTCTCGCCTAGAAATTTACTTTGATGTTTATCCTCCTGGTTTCACATATAAAAAGACTCGTCCACAGATTCCAAAATATAGAGTTGTGATTGTAAGGTAAGTAATTATGACTTATTAAAAACTAATATTTATTTCTATAGAAAATTATCATAGTAAGAAATGATTAATTATTTTGGCTTTTCTTGAAAATTCTGTTTTTATTTTTAGAATTCTTAGTAGCTTTATTAATCTGTGCAAACTGTTCTAATGCCTTTCAAAAATGGAATTTTGATGCAGAATACCAAATCATATTTGAATCAGGATTTGTCATATTTAAACAGAAACTGAATTTTTTTTTGAAATATGTATCTTCAGTTTCTTAGAAAGATAGAAAATATAAATCTTCTTATGGTGTAAAGGATTAAGTAATAGAAAATTTGCTAAATAGAATATTTTTTTGATTCAAAATAATTGAGGAGAAACAATGGAAGGAAGCGGGTGATATCTTATGGGATGAAATAAATACAAACCAATGCTGCTCTATTTTTTACATGTTGTTTAGAGATTGATATAATGTCTAATTTTTGTTTTGCAACATTTTTAATGAAAATCTCATTCAAATACTCTTCAGGACTGACTGATACAGCCATCAAATTTGATGCATAGTTATTTATATTATAATAAATATCAGCAAGAAAAAGGTTTTCTTAATTTTAATTAAACATTAATCTGAATATTAACTTTTCCTTTAATAATTTTGTATAATATTTTTGAACAAAAGCCATTTTCACATCTTTTTAAAATTCAAACACACTGAGTTAAAATTTTCACTTTCAATAAACTTGCAAAAAAAATATTTTGTATAATACTTCTCATTATTTTAGTTATTTCATCAGTACTCATGATACTGCAATGGTATATTGAAAACATTTTTTGAATGCACAATATCAATATTGTATTATTAAGAATAAAACTTTCTATTATATATAAAAAAAATTTTCTTGACATTGCATTTTAACTGTTTTGTGATTGGTAGATAATGACTCACCTGATATATAGCATTTAAGGTTTGTTTTGCCAGTATTGTTTGAAATATTTAATGAACATTCTTACGATGTCATAGTAAGTATTTGTATTAACTTGATGGTGAAATGGTGACAAAAAATTAAATGTAAAGCTTGAACCTTTAACCAAATGAGTTTAAAACAGTATTATTTGTTGTTTATATTTTTAGATATATCATTTGCGACAACACTGATAAATAGCTTTCCAGTTTGCTTTCCGGGTTTTTTTTTTTTTTTTTTTTTTTTTTTTGAGGAATAGAAATTGTATGTCTCTGAATTAGCTATCATCTGAATACCTAAGCAGTACATGTGTTAATCCTGTATTGTTTTTGAAATAGTATTGGGGTGTTTAGCAATATTAGAGAGAGAAAAAAGAGAAGAAAGACAAAGTGAGAATCTGTCAATCTGAATAGAAAGGCTGATTGTGAAGCTACTACATTGGTGGCAAAACTTGAAAAATTGAAACAATATTTAGATATTGGAGATATAAAAAAAATGTGCTCATTCTGAAGATTTCAACTTTGAATTGGGATTAGGCTGATTGACAAATATATCTTATCATCATTTCAGTTTTGACAAAGTTTGTATGATTGTTAACTCTCTTGCTGCATAATTCTTTTATTAAAATAGGTTTAAAAATTATGAAACATGTTCTTCCAGACATCTTTGAGCTTTGAGAAGAACACACAAAATGCTGCAAAACATGCTTGTATATATTGCAAAACCATGGATAGCTTATGCTATTTGTTAACCCAGATCTGATTAAAACAAGAAAAGCCAAAATTAAAACCATGAATGTGAAAAGATCTGGTTCCACATCTAAATACATGGAAAAATGCATACCCCCGGAAATTGCAATTTTTGCTACTTCTACGTTGCCCATGGAAATCACAGGATACGCAACGAGAGATGGTTAATGGTCAAAATGGAATATTTTCACATGATCAATTTTATATAGCATTGTCCAGAATGAATCCAGGCAAAAATAGACAGCATTAAAAATATTGTTTTCAAAGTTGCTCTTATCTAGTAAAATTTATTATATTAATAAACATCTTTTAGCAGTTTTAAGAAAGTTTTATTTAATTTGTTTATATATATTTTTATAATTTCATTTTTTAATTCTTCATTCATGCCAAAAAAAAGTTATGATTATAAAATTTCTTCTGCTAAATTTTATTTAATGATATATTTCTTTAAAAAAAAAAATCAGCATTTTTGTTCATGGCATTTTTAGAACAGTTTGTTTCCATTTACTCTTGCTGTCTGGTGGGAAGGAATCAATTCCCTTAGGAAACCCCATAATCTGAGGACATACATGATTCTTGACAACATCACTGTTTGTGAGCGAAAGCAAGCAGCGTGCAAAACCCTCTAGTTTTAAAAATAAAAATATTTCAATCAAATCTAAAACATTGTCATATTTAAAGGTTTTGTACTGAATTCCTGTAATCTTAAAAAAAATTTTTTTTTTTTAATTATTCACTTGATATTAATAATTTTAGTCCGATTAATATTAGTTACACTAAGACTATTTAAAAAAATGACTTTGTCGTTTTGAAACATCAACAGATAGTATCTGAGTTTTCATCCTTCCCTCTGAAAAACTTCTGTTATGCACGAATGAAAATATCATTTCAATCTCCTATGAATTGTGGATTTTCTGTGGAATTATTTCTTGAATCCATTAACTTTCTGATCCCATATAAATCTTATAACCTTATCAGATTCTGATTTGATAAGGTTATTCTGCCAAGCCACTCCTGTCCATGATATAATTAAAAGTTACAAGTTAAGCAGTTAAAAGAAAATTATTAGGAAAAGGATTTCTATTTTCTAGCATCATATTTAAACATGATAAATATTATGCTTAAAAGGGCAAATCTTCATAGACTTTCTAGACCAAATTATTGCTAGCTAAGCTATGTGGACAGAATGTGTGTTCTGTGGATTTTCAGTTGAAGCATATTTTCGAAAGCCAGTGAATGAATAAAGGTTAGAAGCTCGATAGAAGGAACTATTTCCTTCCATCTTTCATATGAGACTGCCATCATTTAACCCCTTCTGGTAAAGTGACGAGTATAGCCCGTCATTAGTTTTTCATGCCATATAGCACAATGATGAGCTGTACTCGTCATGCAACTAAATTGACTGTTGAATATCATAATAAATCCGGTTAAAAATTTCTAGTGTACTGAATCTGGCAGCACTTTTATTTCATATGTTGTTATCATAGATCACTATCGCACATTGTTTGCCATTAGATTGTCTTTTTACAATTTACGGCCAAATTGTTGTTAGTCAGTGGACTTCATTCTTATAAACATTTGGTGTGAACATCGGTCTTACTAAAGGAAAAACAAGTTGTGAAATAAACATCGTATTGAATACTATGAAGATCAAGGTCATTGGAGGGATTTGGAAAAATAAGAAGAAATAAGTATACATTTACCTGATACTGATAATGATAATAAAATATTATGAAGGAAATAAAAGGGTGCTGTGAAACTAATAAGGGATGTTAGTGAATGCTCTGAAGTTGTAGACACTCATCAAAAGAAGGGATTTGGAAGGAAATAGATAATGTGCCTGAAATAGAATGTATATTTAAAAAAATTACGGATGTGTCTGGCATAAATGCGACAACCAGGTAGTAATCCAAAATCATTGGTGGTTTTTAAAGTGTTGAATATGAACATACAAATTACAATTATATCCATACCAATAATATAATTTTAATTAGAAATATATAAAATTATAAAATAAACTAATTTTTTTTAAATAAAAAACTAAATGGTTATATCATACACAATTTTTTATTATTAAATCTTACTGGAAGGGGTTAATTAGTTAGATGCAAGTTAGATATGTGTATCATTGGGTGTCTAAAATATTTGTAGGTTCATTAGCACTTCCTAACTTAAATATTGTTGTGATGATATTTTTAAAAATCTTTTTATATAAGTTTATATAAACTTTAATATAAGTTCTCTAATCTTTTTTGGGAATTGATGCTGGATTTCACTTTTTTGTGTATTTTTCTAGAGCCACCGATCCCATTCCGAAATATGTAGACCTTGTTCTCCTTCAACGGAAATGGAATGATGGTGCCACTCTTCTCGTAGCAATGAATGATAATGGAGATATAAGCCTTCAGTCTTTCAACAGCATTGCTGTACCAGCTCTGACACCTCATGAAATCTAATCATTCATCCTCGATTTCATCTCACTGTTATCAATTGGAACATGTACAAAAAATTATTTTAAGGATTCTGAAGACATTTCTTTACACATAACATTAAAATGTGATAATTTAGTTGTACAGTTTATGTACACCACACCACAAACATATTTGTATTCTCATTTTATTTCATGGAATGCTAACAGCGATTAGTGATATAGATCAGCAACTGAGAATATTTAATGCAATGTCTAAGATTTGATGTTTTGGAGGAGTCCAAAAAGATTTTTATACGATGTCTTTTATAGACTTAATCATTGTTTTTAGTTTCTTTCTTAGATTGAATTCTGAATAAAATCTTAAACGACAATAATAATAATGAATTATAATAGCTGAAGCAAATGAAATTATTATTAGATGTTTTATTATTAATGAAATATTTTTCACTGCAAAAATGCATTTATCGTTCAATTTATTATAATTTAGACTTGTCCTACTGTTTTTTATGTATACTGTGAATCAAAATTGTTGTTGAAGTCTAAATTATAAATCAGTGTCCGACATGGTTCTGAATTACTATTTTTTCCCCCTTCCCCTGTAGCAATTTATGAAACAAATAACAATTCTCTCTTTTCTTTTAAATGATCCAAAAGGGATTATTAAATATTTTGAAAGAACTTTTTCCCTCTGGTTTCCTGGGACTTCCTCAACTTCCATTTCTTTCAAAATAAACATTGTTTTTTTTTTCCCCCCTCCCCTTATAATAACTAGAGATACTCTTTATTTTAAGATCAAGGTTCTTGTATTGCATTTAAAAGAGGGAAAACTCAGCCATATGTGTATATGTTGTCTGTACATCAGTTTATGAAGAATCCAGAAGTTGTTTTAATTTACCATTTTACAGATTGATGTATTTCCATATCAATTTGTTGATCAGAACTGTAATTATTTGCTTTAATTTAACTTAGATGTGGTTTTAAAAGAAATTGAATTGTATAATATAACTAAGTAGGGGGAGAGAGTTTTGGCTGTAATTGGTTATCAATTTGTTTTCATCTTTGTCCTTGAAGTGCAACACTACCTCTGAGTGTCTCTGGTATTGTTCTGTAAGGTGTATTAATTTATTATACCTGTTTATTGGCTGTTATTGCATTTTTGTGTAGATACTTTTCAGAGTCTGGATATAATTTTGTGGTGCAAGCTTGACTGTTGCATCTGACAGTATAATCAAACCTGGCAACCATTCTTGAAGTGTTTTTTAAAGTAATGCATGGTTTGAGATACCACCATTTTCGGTTATTAATTTGTTTAGAGAGTAGAAATCCTTATTTTATCGCTTTAAAAGTGAAGGTTTAGTTTCCAAAAAAAACATAAGAATTTTTTTCATATAAACTTTCTATTCAATCTTTCTATTGTGTTTTTGATTATGTAATTAAAATTAATTCAGTATTAGTGCTTAGGATTCACTTCTCTATGAGATTCAAAAGGGAGCACTGTGCCGTGAATTTGATTCTGTTGTTGAAGAAGCTGCTGCTGTTGTATATATATTTTTTCCATTGTGTATATAAAGTGTAATCAAGTCAAGAACCATTTTTATTTTTGTGAATAAAATGTAAATTGACTTACAAGAATAAAAGTGTTAAAAATGTATATTGATCATTCCTAATGAATTCATTCCTGAGTTTATTGATTATTTTTATGGAAATCTGTCATTATAGTATGGCGCAGTAACAAACTTGTTTATGAAATGAAGTGATATAGATATCACAGATTTATAAAAATATGTCTTAAGATTTAAACAATTGAATGGCCTCTGCAACAGGCATTCAGATTACAAATTGGTCAAATTAATAGAATTTCAGTATTAATCATAACATAGAATTTCAGTATTATCTAAACATATTTTAGCAGTTGCATGGT
>JAPMOR010125199.1:263704-282089 GCA_026543865.1 Argiope aurantia
GGTGTTTAAAATAATATCAATCAGCTTTTCTTTTAAATCCGTCGTCCTGTTTCAATGCAAAAGTCGTAAAAATTCTCCTGTTTTTATTTTCATTTTTTAGAGTTTGAATCTGCATTAAGTTAGTTTTCCTTGTACCTGTATTTTCTAAAGAAAATAAGAATTTCTTTTTTATATATATATTTAATGAATTGACATTTTCATGTCTATTTTAACCATTCAGTAATAATTACAAGCACGGGCATATGAAATGATGTTCTGAATTTAATTCTAAAATTTAAAAAATTTTGAGACATCTGTTTTAATTGAAAATAGCATACAATTAAAAAAGCTTTTAAAATTATCCGAAGAATTTTGGAATCTAGCAACGATTTAATAAACAATACAATATAAATTATGAATTAAAATCATTATATTTTATATTTGATTATTTTCCAAGATGCATTTTATATTTAATACATTTTGGTAAGTATTAATTTTTGAATATAAATTATATTTTCAAAACTTTTCATAAGAAGTTATTCACTCGATTCCGAAGAACTATTTAAAAAAGATAATAAGCATTATTTATTTATATATTTTTAAGAGCTGAAAGGAAATGGAAAACTTAGCAATAATAAGAATTATTTTACTGTTGAGAAAGCAGAGAATATAAAAGTAAAAATATCGTTTGCACTAACGTTTCCAGCTGTATTTCAAGGACAGATTTTATTATATTAATCCATCCATGTTTATCTTGTTAAAAATCATTTAAAATTAGGGTCGAGTATTGTTAATGTTCTTGGAATTTTCCGGATGTTTGTGTAATATTCCTTTTTCAAACTATCGAATATCCCCTGAGGAATATATAATTAAATTAATCAATGGCGACTTAAATATATTCCTCGAAATAAGCAATACACTGCTTCGTTATAAGTCATTAAAAAGAACATTTTTATTTATCCTTCAAGGAAATTTTCTAAGAAGCCCACATATTCTGTTCTATATTCGATTGTGTGTGAATTCCTTTTGAGAAACCTACAATACAATTAATTGGAAAATAAGCTCCATTTAACATTATTATTATTCTTTTTCCAGAGGTACTTTTCAAATGATTCTTCTTGGAAAAGTACTTGATCAAGTTCGAAAACACTCATCTTTTTTACTCTGTTTGATCGCTGTTTTCAAATCTTAATCCTTGAACGCAGCATTAAAGCCATCGTTTGAGAATCTAAAGTACCTTTTCCTTGAAGATGCAGCGAACATTCGGTATCCGCTTTTATAACTTAGAGAACCAGATTGCAACATAAGAACTCTTTATTATATTCTTCTCAGAAAAAAAAAAGAATAAAGATTATAGGAATTAACCTCTTTATGATCACTGCTTGAAAAGAAGTTAGCGCTTGGGATGTTTCTTAGTGAACAGTAAAAAAAAAAATCTCATCATTATCATTATCTTCTTTACGAACTCTTCTTAGGAAGCTTTTGGAATATGGCGATCAGAACACTTGCCATTTCGGCATTAAGAATCTTTCCGAAAAATTCTTCGAACATCCAAGGGCGTTCTTTTTTTCAGATGGATTTTTTTGTATCTTTTTTTTTTTCTTTCTCATCCCAATCGGCCTAAGGTTTTAACTAGATGATATCATCGAACAAAATACGATGAGGTTTTCGGCAATGCGTCATCTAAGCTAGAGAAGCGCGAATCAAATCACAACATTGTGAAGAAGAAAATAGAATAATTATCAATTTGAGAATCGAAAGGATTTGCTTGAAAGAGAGAGGGGATTTTCGCAGAAAGGACTTGACCTCGACTTCTAACAAGAAATCGACCCAACACACTGTGGGAGATTTTTTTTTTTCGCCCTTCTTCTACAGATGTTCTTAAAAGCTTCTACGGCGTTTACCAGAAGCACGAATCCCTTGCCTGGGGCCTCCTATTCAGATAAATTGGTTCTCTCTGGGGTATTGAGAAATAATAATGGGGAACCGGTGAGGATTAAGAAAATGTTGATTATTTTGAAGCACATTCACCTCTCACGTTAGACATTTTTCTTGGACTTGAGAAAAGATTTTGACTGTAGTGGAAAAAAAAATGTTTTTTTAACACATACATAAAGAATTCTTTAGCTCAAAATATATTTGATAGTATAAGGATAAACGAATTTTGCAGTTAGCGATAAACATTTAACTATAAATAAGGCGGCACCTAACTATTTAAACATTTTTTTAAATATTAATGTTTGCAATTATATTTTGATTGCATTTTATTTAGAATTGTATTCCATAACTATTCCTCATAAAAACTTCGAATTATTTAAAAAAAAATTTGTAAAATTTAAATTTTTTAAAAAGATTTTGAGCTTTTTTTTTAAAAAAATCTCTAAGGGTTTTTTTTTTAAATGCAGAATTTTCTATATATTTTTTTTTTTTTAGATAGATGCTAATATTCTTCATAAAACTTGCTATGGATTTTCTCGTGCTAATAATATTCAAGTTTTAATAAGTTTTTTTTTTAAACTTTAAAACACGCAAAAAATTCTGAAAAATGTATTAATTTTGACTTTGAACTTTTTCAAAAAATTACTACATATCTTAGAGCTAATTCCATAGCAAGTTTTATAAAACATATATTTTAGAATTTTTACATAAAATTTTACACCACTACTTTAATTTTTTTAAAAAACCGTAGGCTTTCGAAAAATAGTACATAAGCATGAACAGGAGATGGAGAAAAATGAATTTAAGGTTTTCATTCATCAATTTCAAGATATACAATCCATCCAAATTGTCCGTAACGTTTACAAAATGTTAATTAATGTATTCTAAATTGTTTCAAATACAAAAAAAAAATGCAAGGCATTTATTGCAATAAAATATTATGTTTGTTTAATGATTATATAAAGAAAAACCTACGTATGATCAGTATTTCAAAAATCGTAATTATATCAACTTAAAAAAATAAATATATGCCACAGAGTTGATTAAATGCATGTTTCTGTTATAAACATAAATTAACAAATAATAGAAAAACAGAGAACATTTATTTTTATTGTTCTAAAAGCCTTAGCTTGTTGAAAATTGTAAACAAACAAAAATGAAAAAAAAAAATCTCTATGTTAAAACTTTCATTCTTATTAGGAAAATCGCATGTAGACAAAACTAAGTGACTTATTTCATTTCAATTTAAACAATACTAGTTTAAAGGTGATAGAAAAATATAATTCATTTTTTATTGGTCTGGCTTTTAGCAGAAGATCAGAAAAGAAAAGTTGGAGAGGCAACATTGTTTTCAGTCTTGCTTAGCATCAAAAATGTTTCAATGACTTAATAAAAAAAAAAATGCAGATGCAGCTCTAAAATTTTGTAGACGCATTAGAAAAATTCAGTTTATCACACGAGCCCATAATTTTTTTCGGTGATTTTTTAGGTCGCCTTAAAATTGCTGCCTTCGTTTAATTAATCATTTTATTAATCAGTCGATTCAAATCTCTTGTCCGAATGCTAATCTAGTAGTGTTTTAGGCTGGCTTCTAATACCTTTATTTCATTTTTTTTTAAATTTATTCTCAAAAGCTGCCTTTGGTGACCAGCTATTTCGCCGTGAAAATGGATAGTTTTTATTTGCAATTTAATCTCTTATGCCTTAATGTTTACGATTAATCTAAGAAAATATTTTTCAGCTTTAAATTAATGCAAACATCACAGCCGTTTAATTTTGATGCTTGATATATGTTCTTTTCGCTGTGTATCCAAATAGAATCAAATCCCACCACATCATAGTGCTATAAAAAATGTAGCTTTCAAAATAATCTAACTTACCTGCTGTTATAATTGGCATTTTATTAATCAGCACCTAGTTTGCCGGGAATATTGATTATACTTGATTTAAAATAAATCATTTAGATATAATTTCATACCCATGATTCCACTAAATTATCTGACATTAAAGCCAAGTTATTTTACTTGATTTACATATGTTTTATTTATTGTGCGTATGAACACTTCTAATGGAGACAGTTCCAAAAAGTCATAGCTCTGTGCAAGTTTGACGTTAGGGTTCATAGCCGAGTAACAAGACCACTAGACAAAAGTGCACACTCTTGTCCGGAAGTTGTTATCTGGCTTATGAAGTTACCACCACAGCTCTATTAAAAACGTAAATATTCGGTTCATATTTCGCGATATTGTAACTTAGTTTTTTTTTTCTTTCTCGCATGCGTAGTATAGTGAAAGTATAGTAATTGTCAATTTACTCTCTCTGCACTTTACTTTCAGACCTCTCTGAGTTTGAAAAACACATTTTTGGAAAATGTCCTTTTGTCTGTCCGCGACAAAGATAATTCAAAAACGCTTTGAGCTAGAATGAAATTTGACATACAGGCTTAACACCAGATTTGTAAATTTCTATTAAATTCTGAGCCATTCCATTCAGAGGAAGTCTGTCCGTCCATCTGTTCAAATATAAATCAACATGAAAACTACAAAACGAAGAGAGCTAGATAGATGAAATTCGGTGCACAGATTTAACATCTATTAGATAGACACCTGCTAAATTTTGAGCCAAATCCAATGAGGGATTGACCGTCTGTCGGTCTATCCTTTCAGAAACATATAAATACGATCATTTAAAAACCCAATGAATGAAGTATATTAAATTTGGTATGGGATTTTATGACTACAAGGGTAGCTTTTTAACGAATTTTTGTTTCAATCCATTAAGAAAAACACATCTAAAATACAGATTCAATTTTCGAATGTTACTAACCGCATACCTGGGCTTAATCGTCAAGCGATTACATGATGCGATTTAGTAAAAATGCCAAATTCCCTCCAAAGGTTAATATTTCGTAGCTATTGTATGCCAGTGCCATGGAAGGCTTTCTCCGGTAAATACCTTTATTACAGAGTATGCTAGAAAGTTTTGGGTTTTATCCGTTTTGTAAACTGCACAGATATTGCATAAGTACCCTACTTTTTTAGCTTTCGACAATGGTAGAAAATTAGGTTGTCAAATATTTGATGAAATAATTAAAAAACATTTGAATTTATTTCCAACAAAGTAATGCATTGTCAGAAATCAGGGAAAAAAATATTTTTTTTAGAAATTTGTCAAAGTTCAGTAAAAATTCGCTGGAATATTAAATAAATGATATTAGAGGCATATTTTTTTTAAATTTTAAAAATGTGTAAACTTTATTTTTGTCCAATAATATTTTTGGAAGTTATCACAGTAAAACGTATAAATTTCGCTTCATTTTTAATTAATTAAAATTTTTAAAAAAAATCGCCACGTGATGTGTATTTCCATCCTCCAAAGTATATGTGCTAAATTTGTTAGCTCTAAGTCAAATGTTCTGGCTTGTTAAGAATCAAAACACACACGCACGCACGCAAGCACAGATTCATCTTTATTATTAGTAGAAATTAGCAGATACACCTAGCTTTGCTAAGAATGAAATCATTGCCATGTTTTTTACTAATGAAAAAATAATTACTTATTTAATTGTCATAAAGCGTTCACTTTTTATATTCAGCATTTTTGATTAAGATGTAAGGTTCTTAAAACAGATATATTTCGGAAAGATTTCAGCTATCAAATATCGAATCAGCTAATGAAAGCTACGTGGAATATTCAGTATTAGTACTCAGCATAATTTCAGCTCATTTAAAACTTAAATATATAACGTATGAATATTAACTATATTACGTATGAAATATAATCATACACAAAATCTTTCAATCGCCTGCAAGTTTATTCTAATTATTATTTGCTGCACTTAAGGATATTAATATCCTGCAATTCCTCGGAAAACTGCAAATTGTCTCATACGATTTTTAAAAACTGTAAAAAGCTTACTTTCCTTAAGTAATTAATACTGGCAATTTAAATATGAAGACGCCATTTTCAACAGCGAATATTAACTCGACAGCAGTTTTGAATCGATTTTCCGCACATTCGCTTCTTTAAATTCAATTTACTTAGCAAATCCTGTCCGGCGCATGTGCAGCAGAAATATAATTTTGTCATAACTAAAAAATTAACAATTTAATAAATTGACGTGCAGTTTTCATTAAAAACTTTCTTATATTTAAAATGTTTATGATTAAATGTGAAGAAAATTTATTCGGTAGTATGGATTTTTAAAGGGAATAAAAAAATTTCAGTACTTCAATTGTATACATATATTGACTATCCAGCAGTAACAGGTCTTGCGCAAGAAATTCAATGGATGCTGTCGCTCTAGTTTAAAGCGTGACTTAAACAATGGAAAGCGTTGTTGAAATGTTGCTTAAAAATTTTTAATGATCAGTTTAAGCTACAGAACAGTTTGTACCGATAAAAATTGATAATTCACTTGATAATCACCAAAAGGCAAATTTTTCAATGTGTAAGAAAAGCCTTTTTATCTTTGAGAACATGATGTTGTTTTGGTTAAGGAATTTTGAAGCTCTAAATCGAGTAGGCAATGAATAAAGCATAAATGGCAATTTTCATCATCATCTTTTAATCGCATATATTTTTTGACTGCTTTTATGTATGCTTCTTTGAAAGCAGATGCGTTTTTAAACGGTTTACCTGCTTTTACGAGTATTGCTTTATTATTATGTATGCTTCTTTGACAGCAGATGCATTTTTAAAAGGTTGACGTAGAACTATAACATCATAGGTTATTTCATTTCAAAATCGGTCGAGCTCCAAAACTTTGTTTGCCATCTAGAAAAATTGAATATATATATATATATATATATATATATATATATACAGAGAGAGAGAGAGAGAGACTGATAGAGAAGTCTCGTGACTGTTCCAAACTGGTTTAAACTGGTTAATGACTTAAATGAATTAAGACAAATAATGACTTAAATCATAATAATGTTCTCGCATGATAACTTGAAATTTGAGATCGTTGATTTCATTTTAACTTAATTTAATTTAATTTTTTTTATTATATGCACAGAAACTTAATGAAGAAAAACTTAAAATTTTCGACTAATTTTAAATTAGGATCCTTTTTAAATTTTTTTTCTATATTCCTTCCTTAGAAGAGGTTATTACCCAAAAAGTAGCGACGTTTCAAATATTTTGTCGTTCTAATTCCAACAATTTACCCCTTGATATTTTTTTTTTTTTTTTTTTTTTTGCATCGTACATTTTGCAGATTGTGTCCTTAGAGGAAAATGTCTTAACAAACTTTCCTTTACGCGTAGATTTAAAAAAAAATTAGCTCAAAATATCTCCAAATAATATAAAGATACAATAATTAGTTATAAAATAAAATCGTTGATTTCAAATCCAATTAATAAAAAAGTATATGCTTTTAATGTTTTACTGTTAGCAAATTAGCAGCTACGCTTTGCAGTTAGAAGCTGATTATTAATTGCAGTTAATAATTACCTGTGGATGATAATAATCTTTGAATGAGAAATTGGTTTTAATTTTCTCGTATTTAAGGAAAAAAAGCTCTATAATTGTTAAACAAAATTTGACATCGGGTTTTTTTATGAATCCTCACGTGTGTATATTTTCTAAAATCAAGAGAAAGAGAGAGAGAGAGAGAATTAGAATTGCGTCTATTTCTTTGTCTATTGAGAACGTGGTAACTAGATGGAATGTTCTTTTTTTAGTTTTCTCATACACTTATACAATATAGCACCCCCTTTTCAGTTCTTCTTATGAGAATCTGTGGGTATAATCCAAATAAGAATGCCCTCCCTCCGGGAACATTTTGAACCACTTGGAGTATACCAACTTTAGTTTCTACCAACGGAATATGACAGATTTTTTATGCTCCGTAATATAATGACGAAGACCAAAAAAATGTATTTTGGATGAAATTTTTGCGATAAATTAAAACAAAAATTTGAAACAAGTTTGCAATTTTGATTGCAGGATTACATTACATATTGCACTTAATCGTTATATTTTTGATTTGTCGCGACCACATACAAGCTCACATTCACCCTTTCCTACAGGCATAGTAGTGTTGTGGGATCAAATACCTCCACTCCAATGACAAGACGACCATAAGAACTTAACCTAGCTCCTGCTAACCTGCTAAGCCAAAAAACAGTAATCCTGCTCACGGATTGGATTCAAATTTTGATACAAATGTACAATTTTGATCAAATAAATACGAATAAATGTTATATGTCAAATTATCCTTGTTTTTTACTTTACCATACAAAGGAATAGAAATATGGTAATATAGGAAAATAGGAAATATGGTAATCAACGAGTCATTCGATCTCCAGATTTTGACGAAATCTTCAAGCTTCAGACTTCTTTGAACAATTTTTGGAATTATATCTGTCTCTTGCTAGAATACTTAAAAATGCTTTGAGCTATGAGGATAAAATTTATTATGCGGCCTTTGCACCCAATTTATAGATTTTTAAAAAAAATTTGAGCAAAATCTATTCGTAGAAGGTTTTTCTGTCTTTCCAAGTATTGCGAGCCTGACAACTATAAAAAGTACAAAGATAAAATGGATGGATAAAATTTGGTAAACAGTTTTAGCATGTAAAATGTAGATTCATACTAACTTTTAAATCAAATATATTGAACTGTACTTTCGGCGGCATCCAAAAGCGATTGCTGAATAGAGCGCAATAATTTCAATAAATGAAATTTGGTATGTCAACTTGGTGTTGAAATTGTTGTTCTGTACCTGATCTTAGTTTCAATGAATTTTTAAACATTTCAATGAATGTTAGAATGTTTGAAAAGTATCAACCGGTTTTTCATACAAAAATTAACATGATGAGCATCGATTAATCTGGTCATATCAGATTAAATTACTTGAAACAACGCAAATACTGTATAAAGGCGAGTTAAATTGAGTATATGTCAATAAAATTTCTAATCGGTTTTTACACAAAATCGGATTATTTGATCAATGAATATCTAAAAAGTCCTTTCTGCATCATTCTAAGCGTACTACAGACATTTGTCGATATTTCTGTGCTAATACGGATAGAACAAAATTACATTGTAATAATTTGGATAATGCTGCATTTAAAAAAAATATACAACCAGATCCCGCTTGTTTGAAGTGATATTCCGCTACAATGCATAAGGAAAACATCGAATATTGCATTCATCATATTCTTCTAGTGAATTATGACATGGAATTAGTGATTGAGCTTTAATTAGCATGATAATTAGTTTCAATTAGCAAGATAATATTAATAGGATGTTGCTCTTTCTTGTAATCATATGATGTTAAACCTATGCAACGCCCTGTGTAATAACAGAAAACGCATACACGATAAATAAGAGAATATTACCATGGTGCAATGGCTCGGATTAAACATTCGAACCTTTTAATTTTTTTGTTTAATTATCAAAAATATTTTATCACAATAAAAAAAAATTTTTAAATGAAGAAATATTTCTGAAAAACAATTTGTATTTCACAGTTTGCATCGCTATCTTTGAAAAATAATTAAAAATTAAACTCTAATTCACATATCGCACAAAGAAAATTCCACAAATCTGCTGTTGTCATTAAAAAAAAACTAAAGACAAAAAAAATTTTTTTTAAAGCCTGTAGCAGTTGCATTACTCTTATCTTCTCTTTTCGATACTAGATGGCGATGCCTGATTAGGTACGCATCCCATAGTGCATTGCGATTGTAATGAAAATGAGATGATATGCCGTTCTGTTGAACTGCGTTCTTGAATGCCTTGTCTTTGTGCTTGTGTTTGTTTAGTGTGAAATGTGATTATTAAAGATGTGTTCCTGAAAACAAACGTCCTGTTGCTTCCACTACACGGATCATAATAATCTATATTCCACACATTGGCGCCCATCGAAAAAGAATTTCTGATAGAATTAAAGTGAAGTCGTCTCATCTATCGCAAGAAAATTTTCCCACCCACAGAAAATTATGAAACGTGTCGTCCTGACTTCCGTTGCTCGGATCATAATAATCTACATTCCACCACAAAGGTTGTTTACAAAATACCAAGAATTTATTTCTCAGGCGCAAAAAAAAAAATTTGGTAAAAAAAAAACATGACTGAAAACATGATTTAAAAAAACAACCCTATAATCAATTCTTTAAAGAAGTGTCGAATATGTTAATCATTGGACTGTTTTGCAATGTGTCGATGTAAGTTACTTTTTTCCCCCCTCGTTATTTGAGTGTTATTGCAGTGAGATTCTACGACCATGAAAAAAGAAAATATAACGCTTGAACTAATTTTCTGGAAGTATGCATAATTAGTAGAAAAAACTTGTATTTGACGCAGATATGTTAGATTTTTATTTTCTCTTATATAAATCGTGCAAAGTATTGTAATCGTCAACAAAATTTCGAGCTCGAAATTTTAGACTTTCCTGATTTCGAAACACATATTTTAGGAATTTTGACTATTATGCAGTGGGTAAAAAAAGTTTCCGTACGGAAGACTAAAATAAAAATAAACATAATTTCTATTCTTTGCTTTTTATCTTTATAAACTACTTATATATTGTTAATACGAGTCTTTGAAAGGGAGTTTCATAATAAATTTCTCTTTTTTACAAAACTCACCAAATCCGTTTGCAATTTTTAAGATAAATGACGAAGTATCATGCAAATAAAGTTTCCGTACGCAATATGCAAATTCTTTCTCACATGTTTTACAACTGTCCCACAGCAAATATTCAAAGTTTGATACTTTGTCAGAGTGAAGAACCCGACATAGCAACAATTCTTTAATTTTAATTTGTAGCTTATCGTCTTAAAATGGAAGTTCAGAAATCCATTGGAGTGTTAGTGATTCGGTTATGAAAAAATGGATTATCTGTGAAAAAAATCAGTGAAATCACTAACAAACCGAAATCTACAGATATTATTGAAAGATACCGTGAGCTGCAAATATTTGAGTACAGAGATTTATCCGGAAGACCTCCGAAGTTAATCACTCGCATAATAGTGTTACGAAATTTCTGCCGGGGTTCGTTTGGATAGTGGAAGTGATATGGTGTGTGGAACGCTCAATCAGCAGACGGCAGTAGAAAATAAAACAAGGACGTTTATTTACACGAAGATACACAGGACAGCATAAAAGCGACAACTATATACAGCACAGAAGACGATTATCTTCACCCGAGACGTGTAGCATACAACAGCACACACAGCAACTTACAACCAGAATCTACTGCAGACAATAGCGCACAGCTCAGTTCAGCACTAGTTTGACTCCGTCGCTTCCGACTACTCTTCGACTTCTCCGACTCGGACTCCTACTGACTGATTTCGCTGCTCTCGAACTCTCCTGTCGTCTACCTTCCTCTGGCAGCTGCGGCTGCTTCCTTTTATAGGTCTCGGGAGGCGGGGCTAGAAGCCTCTCAACCAATCAGGAACGTTCGAGGCGTATCTCGTTTCCTACTGGACGGATCGGGAAAATTCCCGAAGTTTCGTGTATTATCTATTTTGGCGCCAAAGTCTCCAAATGGTCGCCAAGTTTGTCGCCAAGCTCTGGGACCTTCGACGCGCCACCTAGACTCCGTCCCATTCAGATGACTGTAAAACTTTCTTTCTGTTGATGGAACAAACTATGCTGGGAAGCCGAATTGCAGGTTTGTAACAATAGAAATATCATGTGTAAGGTGCAAGATATTAGTGCACCTCAACTTGCAACTGATTTAATGGTTGATTATAACATTCAAGTCGTACCTCTAATGGTGAGAAATGTCATTAAAAAGAAGGTTATAATGGACTTGCGGCCCATAAGAAGTCTGTTATAAGTCTATGCAACAGAAAAAAGCGTCTCGAGTTTGCAAAGAAATATATAAGCAAGCTTCTGTCTTTTGGGGAATCTGTCCCTTTTAGTGATGAATCAAAATTTAATATCCATGGGTCAGATGGTTGAGTTAGAGACTGGAGAAAACCAAAGCAGCATACGTTAATTAAGAATTTATGTGGAACTGTGAAGCACGGTGATGGCGGGAATATGGTATGGGGGTGTATGAGTGCTGCTGGTTTGGAAATTTATGTTTCATAGAAGGAAATATGGATAGGTACATGTGTCTTGACATTCTAAAACAAAATGCTTTAACCAATGCAAAAAAAAAAAAAAAAAAAAAAAAAAAAAAAAAAAAACTGTCCCTTGGAACTGACTTTACTTTTCAACAGGACAACAATCCTATGCCAACCTCCAAGATTTGTCAAAAGTAATGTCTCTATCATGTTAAATAACAGCTTCATAGCCCTCCCCAGTCTCCTGATTTAATCCCTATAGAACATTTATAGAAAAAAATCACTTACGAACTAAAAAAAAATATGACACAAAGAACAAGGTTGAACTCAAAAGGGCCATTTAAGACATTTGGTACAATATTTCTCCAGAAACAACAAAAATACTTGTGGGGGCTATGCCACAACGTTTGAGAGAAACGATAAAGACCAAAGGAAGGCCTACCAACCATTAAATGCAAGTTGGTCAGCATGAAAAAGATCTTTCATGTGCTATGCAAATACCGTACAGAAACTTTTTTGTTTCTTATTTGTGGCATTTTTTTATTCTTTCAATTTACGTATTTAATTACCTCCTTAGTTTTCCTTTATAAAACTCATTAATTATAAATTAAATTGTGTTAAACCAATTTTCATTCCCATAACAAAATATTTTGAATCAAAAATTAAACTTTCATTAATAGTCATAGCTGCGTACGGGAATTTTAAAGCATTTATGTACTATTCTTCTATTCAAAGTATCATAGAATGACTTACTCTGTATTGTCATCGAGAACATGTAAATTGTATTAAATTCTCTAATTTTAACACAACAAAAAGGGGAGCAAAGAAACGGCCACAGAATTGCACGATTTTAAGCATAAAATTAGCCAAATTAAAATTCTTCTATTCCCCCTATATAATCAAATTTCTAACATAAGAACTAATATACCAAAAAAAAAAGTAAGAAAAGAAAAGAAATTATTACTTCAATCTGTAAAGGAAAGAAAACATGCAGTCGAAATTTGAAGCTAGTCAGTCAACTTAAATCCATTGAACAAAAAATGATTTTTGTTTTAGTAAGTGGCAGTTTTTGTTTCATTTTTGCAAGCGAGATATCGCTGAATTAGTGAATTCACTTACACACGTACGCACACACATACATTGATATACAAGGTGCAGAAATCGCTCTAAGACTGTTTCATTGAATGTTTTTACTGGGACATTTAATTAAATGTTATGATTAGCTAACTAACCCAGGTAGCGCAGCTTGTTAATATATGATATTACTCAATATTCAACAATATTTCGAAAACTAATCAATGTCAGACAATATTGCACAATATTTGAGTGCTAAAAGGAGGGGGGGGGGAAACTCAGCAAAATATTATTAAAAAAATGGTCGGAAACGAGCTCAATATTTCATCAAAAATTCCATTCAGTCAAAGAAAAGGAGATGTAAAAGAAATTAACAGAAGTAAGAGTCTTTATAAAGAAAGCATGTAATCTCTATTCCAAACCAAAATGATAGAAATAGGCGTCAAACCGAAAATTTAATCGAGCACAAATATAGACTTATCTGTCGTCAGACAGGTGATCACTATGACTTGTTTATGGAAATTATTGATCATATCATAGAACACTATTAACTCACAATGACGATTTTGGTAAATAATAAAAAAATCCCTTTTAATTATATTAATTTCATTTCCATACACTTTTTCTTTATTGTCATTCAGTTTTTTTTAAATTTTAGTTTAAAACATAATCTGCAACTAATGTTTTTAATGTTATGAAGAAATTCAAATTCTTGTATCAAACATTCAATCACGTGCTTTTGTCAATCATTAACTCCGAACTAGGATTCTAACTTCCTCTTTTATTTCTAAGTATATACGGTTTTTAATTTGCAAATGCAGTAATTTATAATTGGCTTCTTCTATTAAATTCATATTTTTCCAGTTTATGAAATAACAAGAAGAATTTTTTTTAAAAATCTTTTCTACATTATTTTTTTTAACACTGTAAAAAAAAAATCAAGTAACTTTGCAAACAAACTGGTCTCTAAAGGCTGTTAGATTGTCGAATAGTTCAATTTATTTAACTTTTACAAACATCTGATCCTGCTAGACACACAGTACCTAATAACCAGACGAGGAACACGACACACCGGCCTCACGTGCCCGAAACTAAGTGCACCATTACAACCGGCACAGGGAAGAGGAATGATACAGCAGCACAGAACAAATCTGGAAATTAAATCTCCAATAAATCCCCTAATTTTCCGCAACAGCAGTCGCAAAATCTGCTGTCCACCATCATGTCTCGATTCCATTTAATTCACTTAGGAAAGATAGCGCTTATTAGTTTCACGAATCAATCACGAAGTAATCCCTCGTGATGCGATATCGAAGAGGAAGAAAAATGTGATAGCGCCATTTTCTTTCTTTTTTTATTCGTTCTATCGTTTGCAGTTCTTGGTAAAGAAGTTTCCTGAAAGAATACTCAGAAAAAGAACTGTCTTTTGATATTGCATACCCCGTGTCACGCATCGGTCTTTTTCTTGTTCTTTTTTAACGTTCATCAAAAGAGTGGAAACTTTTCTTTATACTCTTTTTCTCCTTTCTTGCGAGTTTTTTTCCTCCTTGTAATTATGTCTTTTAGGTCTCTGCATTTTCGCATAGTTTGTTTCTATTTCCTTTTGTTGAAGTTTCGGGTTGTGTATCGTTTTGGTTTGTAATTTCCAGTGATTTCAATTTGATTATTACTTTCGAATTCGAATTTGGTCATTACTTTTTGGAATTCGAATTTGATTGTAGCTTTGAACTTAACCGTTGAGAATGCGTATTGTTGACGATGCATGTGTTAGAACATGTTATTTTGTCACACCTAGCGCTGTTGCCATTAAGTTGGTTGGAAGTTAATATTTAAAAGGCGATTATGTGGGCTACAATGTAGCAACGAAAGCAATCGAGTGGTTGTACCTGAAAAATTCGTGGAAAAATAGATTGGAAATAGTTACAAAGAAACATTAAAAAGTATTCTTCTAAAAGATTTTTTTTTTTACAAATAAATATCCTTAATCTTTTCAAAATTCAAAAAAAAAAGGAAAAATCTCCTTGTAATATTGTAGCTTTAACCACAGTAATAATAGCTTAGCCTACTAATGCAAAAGTCACTGCAAATGTATTTTTAAAAAAATGACCCCATTTAAAAATTACCAGGCTAAAAGTATGATCTTTATTTTCATTTTTTTAAAAACATTCTTTTTCCTTTGTAAGGGAAAATATTCAATTCAAAGTAACAATAATAATGATAATGGGTAATAAATGGGTAATACAATCTCTGCATTCACCCATTATAGCAAAAGGAAGTATCTTTTTAGAGTATATTATTGAAACAATATTGCCATATTAAAAGTTCAGTGCATCCATTTGTCTCCATTTACATACATATAATGGCTCAAACAATTGAGAGTACATCTTACTTTTACTTTATAAATCCGATTTTTAATATAAATAACACATTACCGAGATGTGCAAACATGTTTTTATTCCCACACATAACAAATGGTTTAATTGAACCCTTTAAAAGGCCATTTTTTTCTAGTCATATAATGTTAAAATATTTTTAGGATTGAAATTAGAATAAGAAAAGGGATTCATTTACTTATTAGATAAATTTAATTTGATTAATTAATTAATTTGGTTAATTAATAATTAAGTAACAAATCAAGACACATTATTTTGTCTGAGATAAAGAACTGAAGCATCTAAGCTTCTGACTAAAAAAAATGTGTCAGAACTGATGCCAACCTACATAATTTCATGCAAAGATTGAAAAATTTGGTGGGAAGCATACTTCCCACTGCCCTAGAAAGGGTTAAAATAAAAATAAAGAACAATCAACGAAAAACTTCTAAACTGAAACATTTCAGAAGCATTTTAAATAAACATACTCAGGATTTTGCCTCAAAAAATAAAGAATACAGAGGATGTTCGCACATTTTTAACCACCACTAAATATTTTCTATTTGACTGCTACTTTAATCTAATTTAGCGTAATCTTCTCTTAAACCCTTTCAACGATCTTTTTTGTGTGATTAAATTTGTTAGATAAACTTAAAGCCAAACATCTAATTGGAGAATGGCTCCCAGAAGAGAAACCAGTACTGATGTAAGGAAATTCGTACTAAAATGTTTTATAAAAGGAAAAATCTTATCGTGAAATAGCTGAAATTGTTGGTAGAAGCTACACTTGTGTTCAGAAAATCATTATAAAATTTTAAAATGATGGATTGATTAAAATTAAACGTGGAAGAGGAAGAAAAAGTATTATGAGTGATGTCGGAAAAAGGAAAATTAGGAAAAAAATTAAGATTGATTCTAAAGTGAATGCAGTCCAACTTACTGCAGAAACTTCTTAAATCATAGGCAGAAGTGTTAAGTGTTGAAACTGTGCGAAATGTAATTAGGCAAGTTGGATATAAAAGTCGAGTTGTTAGAAAGAAAGCGTTCATCAGCTTGCAAAATCAGAAAAAGAGTTTGTTAGGAAAAAGTCATCAATTGAAGACCAATCGCAAAAACTCATTAATTGAAGATCAATAACTTTTGGTAGAAAGTTATATTTAGTGATGAAAGAAAATTCAGCATTTTTGGCAGTGGTGGTCATTGCACCGTATGGAGAATGCCCAGTACCACTTTGGATCAAAAAAAAATTATCTACAATTAAACATAGTTGTAGCGGTTATAATTACTGCCTTCTCCTTTCTTCATAGGTGGCGCTACTAGAGCCACCTATCAAGAGCCATGTTTTCCCATGATTCCTCATTCTTGTCTCTTGTGTTGTCCTTGCTTGTCGTGTGTATTTGTTCTATGCCTTGTTCTTCAATATGCTTGTGTTAAATGTTTGTGCCGTGGAACTTAACCCGCTAATAAAAAGTAGTTCCTGAAATAAAGAGTCTCGTCCCTCTACATAGTGGTGAATCCATCATGATCGGTGTTGTATGCCTTCATCCTGGGTCAAAAATTTAGTTTTTATAGATGAAATTATGAACCATATGGTTTACTTAGATAAACTTCGTTACAATATAGAGAAAAGTGCTAAAAATTTGAGGTTAGATAAAAATTTCATTTTCCAGCAAGACAATAACCGCAAACACATGGTAAATAATGTTAAAATGTGGTGTCTGTTCCATTCTAAACAACAGTTACATATGCCACCACAGTACCCCGACATCAGTGTCATTGAAAATCTGCGGACCACACTTAAAACAGCTGTCCAAAACCACAAAATTAGAAACAAAACTTATTTAAAACAATTATTGCAAAAAGTCTGGGGTAAAATGTCTTCAGATACCACCAAAAATGGGTCGAATCAGTACCATGACGTTTAGAGGTCATTATAAAAGTCAAAAGACATGCAAATACAGACAGTTTCTTTCTATGCGAGATATTACAAAAATTTCATTGGCGTATTCTCAATTTTTGATGCAAAAATCCGCATATATTAATTTAAAATGCTTCTGAAACTTTTCAGTTCAGAATTTGTTCGTTGATTGTTCTGTATTTTTACTTTGAATTAAAGCATTTGTTATGTGTAAAACGAAAAACATGTTTGCACTTCTCAGTAATGTTAATTAATTTACAATCTTTGAATTTAAATGAAATAATCATCCGCGTAAAAATATATTTTGCTGATAGTTATGATAAAAGTCGGATTATCACCACCGAAACGGTCTCTTTCCGTGATGTTACTGGGATGAAACCGTGTCCCGACCTCTCTCCAAATCAACTGGCGTTTGGAATCGCTCGTAACATCACGGAAAGAGACCGTTTCGGTGGTCCTGGAGTTGTCGTCTGGGGAGGCATTATGATGAGCGGGCGGACTGAGCTCCACGTTTTCGACAGAGGTTCTGTAACTGGAGATCGCTATTGTCAGAAGGTGATCCTTCCCCATGTGCATCTGTTCCGAGGTGCCATTGGATCAGACTTCGTTTTTATGGATGAAAATGCACGGCCACACAGAACTCATGCTGTTGAGGAGCTCCTGGAAAGTGAAGATATCACTCGAATGGATTGGCCGGCGTGCTCCCCTGATTTAAATCCGATAGAACATGTGTGGGATGCTTTGGGGAGACGCCTTGCGGCACGATTACATCCTCCTGGGAACACCCGACAACTTAAACAGATGCTGATTGAGGAATGGGCACTCTTACCTCAAGAAGTGTTGGATAATCTGGTGCTGAGTATGGGGAGACGGTGCGAAGCAACCATTGCAGTAAGGGGAGGGCATATCCCATACTAAGGAACATCTGCTTGCTGTTCTTCCTCTTGGACAGACAATCATGTGTAACGATACTATGAGTTCAATAAAGCCTTTTTTTGTTTGATTCCATACTGTATGCATTGTATTCATTTCTGCGCAACTGTGCTTTCGTCATTCTTTCAGAACAAATTGCT
>JAPMOR010125207.1:3118-46716 GCA_026543865.1 Argiope aurantia
CTTTTTTTTTTTTTTTTCTTTCACCACAGCCAAATCAGAAAGGCTTCCAGTTTTTTTTTTTTTTTTTTCAACGGTAATAAAGCTAGGCGTAAGATTTTTCGGCTGATTATTTCAAACGATTCTGTTCGTTTCCCTAATGTTTGATGCATTTAAAATTAAACATTGTTAATTAATCGATCTTTCAGATTTCTTCTGAAGTACTTTTGAATTAAAATAAACCAGAATAAAGGAAGTTAAAAATTTCTAATCTGCAAAGCGTTACCCCAACTGGCGTAGAAAAATTCACGCATTTGCGTTATCGTAACTGGCGTTGAAAATTCACGCATGCGCATTGCGTTCTAATTGTTGACAACGGATGCGGATTTGATTTAAATTATTTTTATTTTAGTTGCATGCTTTTGTAGTTAAATTGTATTTATGTTAGTTATATATTTTTTGTATATGCTTATAGCTTTAAGTACATCGTATTTTAAGTAAAATTTTTTTACCTGTTTTCAACCGATTATTTTAAACAATTTGACTTATTTTCTTAGTGTTTGATACATTTAAAATTAAACATTGTTAATTAATCGATCTTTTCATGATGAATCTGAGAAATTTTGTTGACAAATTCTTGAAATATTACATAAATTAATAAAGATAGTCTTTAGTGCCCATAAAGTTTAAACGCTCAGTGACTGATTTCAGTAATCACATTACAAAAAAATACTTTGTTTCAGTAAAAAATATTATTATATTAATTGCAGATTAATCCTTTCCTCTTTAATTTAAAGCATAAATTCTACGGGAACTAACAGAAAATTAGAGAGATACATATTACGTTATGACTGAAGGTCTTTATAATATTATGAGTGAATTATATGACTGTCAAAATTTGAAGTTTTAAAATATTTTGATGAAGAATCTGTTAAAGTAGGAAATCGGTAAAATATTTAATAATTAAAATTTAAATGAACATTAAGATTAACGAACTGGCTGGTCGCCAAAGACGGCTAGTCATAAATAAAAGTAAAAACCATATGAAAAGTATATTTGACTTAAGAAACTATTCATATATTTAAATATGATTAAAGAACGAGGTAAACTTTTAAATTCCTTTTAAGGAATTTTTTAATTCCTTGCTTAAGGAACTTTTTAGTTCCTTAAGCAAGAATACGTTCTAAAGCTAAAACATGCTGAACTTAAAAATTATGTTTTGAAATCGGGAATGCGGTTTCCATACGAATATTTTAAAATCTTTTTGAAATTAATTAAATTTTAATATATCTATTCTGATTTTTTAAAAACTGATTTGAAAACTTTATTCTTTAAGTAAAACAAAGAGATCAAACCATTTTTATGCAAGTTAAATCATATTTTAGAATGCAAAACGAAACTCATGAAATCGATTTATTACTACAATCTTATGAATTACATTGTCTGATAATTAAATTTCATATTACCTCATTCTGAAATCAGAAAGTCCAAAAGAACTTTTTTATAAATTTTATAAAATAATTAAACAAACCTTTCTAGTCTGAAGCTAATAATATATGTCGAATAAAGGAATTTATTTGCTTACATAATCAGATGATAGATCGTTATTTATGTATTGAAAGTCAAAAAGAAAATTCGATAATCACTTTTGTTACCGTAAATGTTTCCCTTGGCCCTTTAGTGTCCGCTGCAATAAACAGTAGTTCAAGTCTTGGAAGCAAGTGGTAAACATGATGTTGCCCCAAGTATAATTTTACTTTATATTTGTAATTAAATGTTATTGTACCAAATAGTTTTGTCCTCTTGTAAATAATCATGTCATTTTATTTCATTAAATGTACTTAATTGGCATTATTTATTTACTTTAATCATCCTTCCTGACAGAATTTAAATTTTGGAGCCCTTACGGTCACACTTTGTTATTTTTAACATTACTAAGAAGATTAATTTTAATTCAGATCACGATTTTATACTTTATTCAGGAAATAAAGCAAATCAAAACATTTTTAACTTCCATTGCTATTGGAATAAATTCTTTATTTATTTTAATTAACAGATTTGGGATTTCAAATTCAAAATTGATAATTCGGAAGAAAATAAAAAAAAGTAATCACTTCATCACTCCACCTATAGAATATTAAGTAATAAAACTATTCAGTTCTGATTTTAGAATGAACTGAGAATATAAAATTAAAATTATATAAAAAGTAAATAAAAGTAATAAAAGAAAAAAAAAGTAAAAAAAAATATATATAAAAAGTAAAAAAAAATATATAATAAGTAAAAAAAAGATTTTGTTAAATACTGATGATAACAGTAATTATTATTATTCCATTAAATATTTTTAACTTCTTTATAAGAACAGAATTTTCCTTTAATTTTATAAAAAAATTCAAAGCGGGCAAAAGATAAGAATTTGAAATTTATTAAGAGATTTGTAATTAAAAAAAATAAGGATAAGAACTGCAGTCGAAAAAATTGGAAACTAAGAATGCACAGAAACACGATTCTTATTTATTTCTTATGATAAAAAAAATAACAACTCTATTTTATCAAAAGTTGTGTGAAGTATTGAATTTTTAAAATTCTACAATGAGAAAAGATATTTTAAATCTTTGGCAGGGTTGAAAGATGTTGTAACATAATCTTTAAAAGCTCTGAATACTAAAAAAAAAATAGATATTTAGATTTAGAAAACAGATATGTTGGAAAACGAATGCACAATTTATTGGTTCTTCATTTGTATGAAAAGAATAAAATGCTCTGTTTGTAGTTCTTGAAAAAAAATTTAAAGTAATCATTCTAATTATAAAAAAGTTCGAAGTAAAAAAAAAATTATGTGAACAGAGAAATCAGATAATCTATACTTATAATAAAGCTCAATGTGTGTGTGTGCGTGCGTGTGTGTGTGTGTGTTGGCGCTCTACAGGCCAGACCATTCAACTTACAGCTACCAAATTTGGCACGTGTATACCTTGGTGGCCGGGAATGTGCACCTGGGGGTTATTTTTTCGAATTTTTAACTAGAATTTTATTTATTTAAAAATAAAGCGAAATTTTGGCGTGTTTCTGCAATAACTTCCGAAAATATTACCGCACAAAAAAGATTTTTACATGAAGTTAAAGATCAAAAAATTATCTTTTAAATGACACCAATGTTTTAACCTTAAAATTAAATTTCTATTTTAAATGAATTTTTAAATAAATATTTTAACTATATTTTTCAACAATTTTTTTCGAACAAAATAAAAATAAAATTTAAGCTGCACGCGCACGTTTCGCTTTCATGGGAAAAAATTAGCTTTTTTCAACGTGTTGCCATCACATTGATTAAAGCTCCAATTAAAAATAAATTAAATCTTTTTGGAAATGAAATCTTTCTAAAATACAATTTTCGGCACGTGTCTGTAGGAAATGAAACCAATAAGAAATGTAATTTTTTCTAAAAAATAAATTCAAGAAAAATTATTTTATGATCTTATACACTCTCTATATTATTAATCCAAAAAATCAGATTTATTTTAAGGTAAGTTTTGTTTAATATGAACAGGATATCCATTCAAATCAGGGTCATCCAGCTAATTTGTAAACCTTTAGTAAGACACAAATCTGCTAGAATGGTCTAAATGGAAAATGATCATATTTTATGTAACTTGATTCAATAAATGCTCTAATAAATAACGAATTTTTGATTTTACATAAAGCTTCTGCTGTGGAAATCGCGATTAACAAAATGTTCTTGAAACACAAATATTTTTAATAAAAAGAGTTAATTTTCAATCAACTAAATCAATCACTCAAACTGACTGATTTATGAAAATTTGAATATCTCAATAAAAAAGGATAATTTTAGATTTTCCATCGATCGTTTCAAAGAAAATACGTCAATCAACGCGCAGGTTTCTCAAGTTTAATTGGCCTAAGATTATGAAAATGCTGAGTTTTTCTAAATTTATATCATTCAAAACTTCATAAATAAGTCTTAGTTGATCGTGGAAATTAGAAACATTCATTGATTTATTTAAAATTTGGTGTGTCCAGAATATTTCTCAGAATATACCTAACTGCATTAACTTTAGACTTCATAATTTTTGAAATATATCTATAGGCAGGAACAAAATATTATTAATGATTTCATTTCAATCCTTTTGAAAGCAAAACTAAAAACTGAATTTTATACTGAATCTGAGAAGTTTTTGTTGAATTATTCGTTGAGATATTACATAAATTATGAAAAATAATTTGTAGTTCCCATAAGACTTAAATACCCAGCGATTCTGTTTGCAGTACTCATGTTCAATAATAAAAACAAATGTTGTTCTGCCTTATAAAAAAAAACTCATCTAAAAGTGTCATAAAAAATTAACTAAGGCAGTCAAGTTATTATTAACTAAAACTAAGTGTAATTCATTTATTAATTTATTCAACAATTTTGAAATAAAAAAAATCATTAAATATTTATAAGATTAGAAAAAGGAACCTAATATAATTTAGTGGGATATGAAATTGACGTATTTAATTAAATTTCTAACTTTATATACAAAAAAAATTATGTTTGTGGGTTTTTTTTTGTATTTTGAAATATTTTGTTGCGTAGATATGAAGTGTAGCAAAATTAGGATCATAAAAAATTTAAAAGAAGCAGGGTTTTGAACTTAAAAACTCTAAAAGAATGCCTTTCATTTTTCATTTTTAAATAAACTAATTTATTGAAAATGACTAAATGACAAAAAGTGTAAGTAAAATGAAAAATGTTTTAGAGGTAATGTTTTATTCAAATTCCTGCATGAATATTAAAGAATGTCAACTTGCGAATTATTAATTTTAAATTTTTATTTTCTCAAAAAAAAAATTGTGCTCAAACAGCAAAAATTTTGCATACATTGAAACATGCTAGAAAAAAAAATGTCTACGGAAAAAAAAATATGGAAGCATTCTGCACTTTTCTTTTCTATTACTTTTTAGAAAATGAAATAAACAGCAAAGTAAGTGAAATGAATTTAAATTAATCAGATTTTCATGTTATGCAAGTATGAATTTGTCTAAGTATCCTCAACACAGATATTGGTTATAATTAATTTCTGTTGAACTGTTTAGATAAAACTTCTTTTCCATGATTCCATTTGAACTTTTGTAATGGAGGCCAGTTCCATGGCATCATAACACTATTATGCTCGATTTATTTATCTTCTATACTCAGTGATATTATAATTTCTTTTATTCGTCATGTAAAATCCACACATATATTAAAAAGAATCCTTCTTCAGCTTTTCAACATTGGAAGAATATCACGTGGTCAAATATTTATTGAAACATTAAAATCAATTTCAGTTTTCTTCATAAGGATGAAAATATTGTTGTGATTATTTCTTAGGTGATTAAATTGTAATTAAAATTTCAAATGCATATTACTTCGAATTCAGAATTATTTAAAGGATTTTTGTCCTTTAATTATCTAAATTGCTCGATCCTTTTTGGGAGCAAATATGTATTAAAAATTGAAAATGCTAATTATTTTATTCGATGAAATAAATAAATGTTTTCCACATATTTTACTTTCAAATAAATTTACTAAATTTCAGACCGGAATAAATAATATTTTTATTCTTTTATTTGTAAATATAAGAAAATGAGACATTATTCATTTAGGAAGCTAAATTGTTTCAAAAATATTTTTTTAAATGTTAGAAGAAATCTTAAATGCGTGAAATGATCGAATTGAAGAAATAAGACACAAACGATTAATATATTGACTGAAAAATTGAACAATGCAGACGATAATATACATCTACTTAAAACATTTTTTCTTCGTTTAAAGTTATTGAAAGAAAAGTACAATAAAAATTAAATCATTCAAGCAGCAAATTGCTTTCCAGTTTCTTTTTAAGATTTAAATAGTAAAAAAGAATAAATTCTGCATAATGCTCGCGTTATGAAAAATCTCCTTGATGAAAAGAAAAATAATTAACTTAAAGCTTAATCTACGAAAGTAGCTGTCCTATTATCAATAGTTGAGTACAATTTAATTAATTATTCATTCAAAGAATTTTGAAGTTGAATATTTATTAAATTCCCTTTTATATCATTTCTTAAAGAATAAATCGTACATGAGTAAGAATAGAAATGACTTTTATATTTAAATGAATTTCCTTGCATATATACATCTGCATATTTGTTTTTCTTGCTGTTCTTATACTAGGGTTTTTTAAATATTTTTAATCGAAAATAAAAGATTAACGAAAAAAAAAAGCTTTATAGAAAAAGAAACTATGACAATAAACTAATGAAGCCTTGAGACAGACCAATGCTTCTTTTCTAGCTTTTTAAAATTTATTAATCTATCGAAAAATGATTAAAAGCTGAAAATCATTGGTGAAATATGGCAGATAAAATAGAGAATACTTCAAATTATTTTTTTAAAGGTTGTCAAATGATTAGAGTTTTCTTAATTCCCAGAAAAAAACATAATTACAATTTTTTTATTTCCTATTTTTGACTGATATTTGATAAAAAAAATAATTCTCAGCAATTTATGGATTTCTGTACATTTTTATTTTTTAATTTATAATTTAATCTTATTTTAATGGAATCCTATTCATTAATTTTATATTTTATAATTAAAATGATGAATTCCTGAAGATATTTTTTATGTCTATTTCCTTTTATTTATTTTTGAATAGTTCTACAGAATTTATTGTTTTCAAAAAAATATTTATGAGTTGCTTGTATTGAAAATACTTGAAAACCCAGCCTTTTCGCTAAAAATTCCAAAGATCTTTAAAAAAATATTTGGTATTTATAATAAACTAGCCGCCTTTGGCAACCAGCCGGTTCGCCAGTATTGCCGCTCGCTATAATTTACAATTAAATATTTTAAGTAACTGGTCTCTTAATAGATTATCAAACAAAACATTTTAATCTTCAAATTTTGATAGTCATACCAAACTTATACTGTTGTTTAGATCGTTTCGTTCAATTTACTATATATATTTTGCTAATTTGTTGTCATTTCCAGTAAAACTTCAACTTTAATTTAAAGTGGAAATGATGAAATTGCAATTAAAATAAAGATATTTTTAAATAAAACCAAGCATTTTATTTTATTTATCATCTTTATTGTTATTTATTATTATTATTATTATTATTATTGAATATGAGTATTGCAAACAGAATCGCTCGGTATATAAGTCTTATGTGAACTACAAAATATTTTTCATAATTTATGTAATATCTCAAAGAATAATTCAACAAAAATTTCTCAGATTCAGCATAAAATTCAGTTTTTAGTTTTGCTTTCAAAAGGATTGAAATGAAATCAATAATAATATTTTGTTCCGGCCTATAAATATATTTCAAAAATTATGAAGTCTAAAGTTAATGCAGTAAGGTATATTCTGAGAAATATTCTGGACACAACAAATTTAAAATAAATGAATGAATATTTCTATTTTTCACGATCAACTAAGACTGATTTATGAAGTTTTGAATGTTAAAAATTTAGAAAAACTCAACATTTTCAAAATCTTAGGCCAATTAATCTTGAAAAACCTGCGTGCTGATTGGCGTATTTTCTTTGAAACGATAGATGGAAAATCTAAAATTATCCTTTTTTTATTGAATAGTGATATTCAAATTTTCATAAATCAGTCAGTTTAAGTGATTGATTAGGTTGATTGGAAATTAACTCTTTTTATTTAAAATATTAGTGTTTCAAGAACATTTTGTTATTCGTGATTTCCACAGCAGAAGCTTTATGTAAAATCAAAAATTCGTTATTTATTAGAGCATTTATTGAATCAAGTTACATAAAATATAATTATTTTCTATTTAGACCATTTTAGCAAATTTGTTGTGCTCGTGCGTCAACAAAAATAAAATGCAGACAAACTTATTATGAAACTAAATCTTATTACATTATAGATAATTTTATCAAATTTACATCAACATATTTTCATTCAAAATTCTAGCATCGTTTTAAAACAACAAATTAAAAGTTCCAAAAATATCCCTGTTGCCAATCTGAATTTCACAACTATTTACAAAATAAAATTTATAATTATTAAAATAATCGTTAGCTACTTTTAAATAAAATATTTACGATTTATGTCGCAACAGATCTGTGTCTTACTAAAGGTTTACAAATCAGCTGTGTGGCCCTGATTTGAATGGATATCCTGTTCATATTAAACAAAACTTGCCTTAAAATATAACTGATTTATTGGATTAATAATATAGAGAGTGTAAAAGATCATAAAATATTTTTTTTTGAATTTATTTTTTAGAAAAAATAATATTTCATATTTGTTTCATTTCCTACTGACACGTGCCGAAAATTATATTTTTGCAGATTTCATTTCCAAAAAGATTTAATTTATTTTTAATTGGAGCTTTAATCAATGTGATGGCAACACTTTGAAAAAAGCTAATTTTTTCCCATGAATGCGGAACGTGCTTAATTTTAATTTTTATTTTTTATGAAAAAAAATATTGAAAAACATAGCTAAAATATTTATTTAAAAATTCATTAAAAATAGAAATTTAATTTTAAGATAAAAACATTAGTATCATTTAAAAGATAAATTCTTGATCTTTAACTTCATGTAAAAATCTTTTTTGTGAGGTAATATTTTCGGAAGTTATAGCAGAAACACGCCAAAATTTCGCTTAATTTTTAAATAAATAAAATTCTAATTAAAAATTCGAAAAAATTACCCCCAGGTGCACAGTCCCGGCCTCCAATGTATACACATGCCAAATTTGGTAGCTGTAGGTTGAACGGTCTGGCCTGTAGAGCGCCAACACACACACACACACACACACACACACTCACACACACACATTGAGCTTTATTATAAGTATAGATATAGATATAGATGATGAAAGTTTTCATTATTTAATGTTCACTTAAATTGGAACAACTGTATCATTTCTTTAAAAAAAATCTCTCACAAGAAATTCACGCTTTCAATTTATGAAATGAATGATGCTTATGAGAATAATTTATATAAAAAATTAAGGGAATATGCTAACGTCATTATTTAACGTCACTAACGTCATTATTACAAAAATTTTGGATTCGTATTTGAGCATCTTTTTTGCAGAATTTCCTCGTTTAGACTGAGGCGCGATATGCATAAAGACGAATTTCATTCAGCAGATGTCATAGCTTAAAAGTTTAGAATGGATGTCCTGGTTCTGCAGTCGATTTTATGTCATCTTTCAATCGTAAGAATTTAATTTATTAAAATTAATTCTTGAATTCTTTTAATATTTAATTTAATTATATCATTGGACATGAGTTCAATTAATTGTATTATGACACCTATTTAAACTAGTTGTAGACGAATCTGTATTATCATTTTAGCATTTTCAGTTGATTTAACTTTTTTCTTGTTTGGCCAAGTAGAATTTGGTATCAGATTTTTCATTCATTCTCAGATATTCTAATTTTAATACGTAGTTATGCATCTTTACATACGTACATACTCAATGAGAATTAATCAATATTTCAGAATTTATAAGGAAATACATTAACTTAATTAAATTTTAACTCCAAAGTACTAGTATTGTATCTGAGAAACGAAGGATTTTAACGGTCAATTATATTAATAGCTAGCCATTTTTTGCTAACACCTGGTTCAACTCAATTGATTGTTACTGAAAATGTCAGTTAAATAATTTCCGCAACTAGTTTGTAATAACTTCCTCGGTAATTGTTTTCATATTTCGAATTTTGAGGACATGATTTTGCTATTTAATTTTAAAAATGTTGCGCCGTTCTCCTCGTTGTACTATAAATTTCCTTTAAATTATCTATACTTTTATACGTACTATTACATTACACGAAAGAGACGAAATAATTAAAAATGAGCAAACTTATACTTTTTACACCATTGTTTTATTACAAAGTTTACTTTATTGTAAATGCAACAAAGTATCAAAAAATTATTAAAAGAAAGCTTTATAAATAAAAATACGCACCATCAAATTATTAAATTGAATCTTTATATTTTGATCGTCGAAACTGGATTAAATAATTGTAGCAACTTTTAAAAGGATATGAGTTTAATTTCAACTATAAAATATTTTATTGTAAAATGTGTTATTTTTTTGCACTAATTAACAATTTAAAAACTATTCATCAAAAAATCAGCATGATTAAAAAGATAAATTTTGAATTTTAAAATGATGTAAAAGATTTTTTAGCAGTGCAGTATTTTCAACAAATGCAGTAAAAATGCACCGAAAAATTTATTCCTTTAAATTTTTGTAATTTAAAATTTTAATTAAAATAAAATTACTCCGATGTGCAAATTTCTATCCCCCAATGTTTATATATAACTAAGTTGGTAGCTGTAGATCAAATGGTTGTCTGTAGATGTAGAATTCATATTGACTAATATACATAGTCGTTCACTTTTTTTAATATTATACATAACGAATTATAATTAAAGGTATAAAAGATCTAAAAGAAGAAAATTATTGAAAGAAAATAATTTCACTGTTTACTGAATTAATGATGAACTACTTCATTTTTTTTATTGATTATTGAAATAATTGTCAAGAACTTTTCATCAATATTTTTTTTTCTTTTGAATGATTTGGAAAATGACTTTCTTTAAATTATAAGAAGAATGACGCCAATTTTATCAGAATGAGAATCGTCACTCTAGATTTCCTCGTAAAATTCTATTACTAGGTGTAATAATAAAGGATTACATTCTATTACAATTCTATTACAATGTGCTCATATGTTCACATTATAATTTCGACATTCACATTCTTTATCAAATGCCCACATTTTAAAGCTTATAATTTATTCTAATTTAAAACTAACAGTGGCTCTGCCATTGCTGTTTGGAAAAGACACATATGCTATCCAGTATAAAATCCATATTATTTTATATCTTAATTTGAACTAATTTTTACGTTTTTATTGAGTTCCTTTATATTTTTTCCCAATTTACAAATGATTATTTTGTATCATTTCCTTCACATTACTTATTCTGTTAAGCTTTATGTTAGAGAACGAGCTTGTTTGGCGCAGTATAACCAGCAAATGACCTCTCTTGCGCTATAAAATTTAAAACCGAACAATCGAATGATTTAAAAATGTCACTATTTTCAGTTGGTTGCTTGAAAAATAATATATATTTCTGCACAAAATTCATCTACTTAATTTGACATTTTAATTTCTTTCCTTATATGAAGTAATCCACTTTTAAATTACATGGGAGAACCATTTAAAACAAAAACTATTGTGTTTCGCTATAAATTTATTTATTTATCTAAAGCCGCCTTCCGTTCATAAAATTTTAAAGTCCATAAACTTTCAGTTTATGAGTGGTTTTTAGGTTATAAGAGAGGTAACAAAACCTTATGTAGCATTACTTATTTTTAGTTATTCTTGAGTACTTACCGTTGTTTCAAGAACTAACCAATGCATGATTTTAAAGTAGTTTTTAATAATTCGCCCAGGTGTAAGTTTTATTTTCTCTTCCAGAAATTTCAACTTTGAAATACAAAATAAATTCTAGTAATATTTAGTTAAGTAACATGATACTTAATTTGATTTTCAGGTGGCTTTATCTAATTTCATTTGTTTCACATAAGGATTATACTTTATATTTAAATATTCCTTCTCTCTTTTATGAGGTAGAGAATTAAATTTTTGTATACGATATTTTAATATCTTGAATAAATCAATTCTTGTAGAAAAATTTTCAATCCCAACAACTCACACAACCTTTTAGTATATTAGAGATAAACTGTCGGCATTTTATTCTCCTGATAAATCGATTTTTTAAAAACTGCTTTTTAATTTTTTTTATCCAGTTACAGAATTAGTAAAGTTTTTGAAATGCATAAAGGATACATAATGATAGTAAAGTGCTGCAATACATAATAACTGTATTCATCAGCTGTTCCCACTCTCCGAATGAAGGGATAAAAAAATTGCTGATCTAAATAAATTCCTTTAAAAGATTCCTATGATTCCCTTGTCTGGGTCGACGCGTGTAGAGAAATCCTTATCAAAATCTCATAGTATATCGCGCTGGGAAAGGACGGGTTTTGTCAGCGCATTTTCTAAATAAATTATGCTTCCCGGAGTGAAATAAAACGAAGTTAAAATTTCAAAGCGTATTTTCTGTCTTCGACCACGACTTTTCTTTAAAAAAATATGGTTTACATTTAAGAGCCAGCAGAATAATTTACTCTGCCAAAATTTTCAAATAAATTAAAAGAATTAAAATTAAATTCCCGGGAGGAGAGGCAATTTGACTTTGAGGTACGGCTCCTTGACTCACCGTTGCTCTGAAGATATGCTCCATGCTGGCTCGACCACTTGCTTTCTGTCCCGGTCGCTCTGTCTTCTGTGGCGTAGCTTCTTTGCTACCATTCCTGCTCTGCCTTTGTGTTTATGCTCCTTGTTATCATAAAGAAGTTTCAGCTCCTAGCCTGTGCCATGATTCACCCTGATTCGATGTCATTTGTTCTATACATTATCATCACAAAATAATAATCATATTTCGTCCTCTGCTTTGTTCTTCACTCCAGTGCTCAAAATTTCCTTTTTGTGATTAATTAAAAGAAGTGATAAATGTTTAAAAAGTGCCTCCATCAACCGATTCAACGGACGAAAGTCAAGATTTATTTTTTGTATTTTCTATTTTATTTTGAATTGCATTTTTCAATTACAATGCAATTGCACATAATCTTTCCGTATTGTTCCGAAATTTCCGGGTTCGTTTGGATAATGGAAATTATATGGTGTGGAGAACGTTCAATCAGCAGGTGGCGGTAGAAAAAGAAACAACGACGTTTATTTACACGAAGACACACAGGACAGCACAAAGACGACAACTATAAACAGCACATAGAAGACAATTATCTTCAGCCGAGCCGTGCACACAACAGCACTCTACTGCACAGCTTAGTTCAGTACTAGCTTGACTCCGTCGCTGTTCTGCTAATGTCTAGAAGACTCGTTCTTCACCGTCGATTCCGACTACTCTACTCTGGCAGCTGCAGACAGCCTAATTTTATAGGCCTCAGGAGGCAGGGCTAGAAGCCTCTCAACCAATCAGGAACTTTCGAGGCGTATCTCGGTTCCCAATGGACGGATTGGGAAAATTCTCGACGTTTCGCGTTAAATCTATTTTAACGCCAAAGTCGTCGCCAAATGGTCGCCAAGTTTCACGCCAATCTCTGGGATCTCCGACGCCACACCCAGACTCCGTCCAATACAGATTACTGTAAAACGGTCTTTCTGGTGATGGAACCGACTATGCTGGGAAGCAGCATTACAGATTCGTAGCATTGTCCTCTTTCTAAGGACTGCACGTCCCGGGAAGTCCCACTTCAATCCAACAGCTGGTCGTAGGCTTCCGAATGATGTGATAATGTTGATGAGTTTGGCGACTTCCGTACTTTCAAAGATGACATCATTCACTAATTTGGCGGCGACTAACGATCCATCCGAACCTCCTGAATGCTTTTGACACGGACATCTTCGTCGTTTCGGATGGCACACCCAGACTTGATTTCTCTTCTTAAAATGCAATGTGTCCCATGGGGCAAAACGCTGGATCGTAGTAGAGGCCACCGGAATGCATTTTTGCCAGGCTGGTTGGTTGGTCACTTTAAACTTCTTCCATCGAACCAATCGTATATCACGATGATCCAACGGTGCCTTCTGAAGTCCACTCGAAAGCCAGTTATTCGCCTTCATCGCCAAACCTTCCGCGGGAATATCTCCGCCTATTCCCGGCTCATTCTCGACACTTGAGAATTGTCCGCAGCTCTCCACACTGCATCTTCTGAAGAGGACATCTGCCTTTACGGGAAGGGCTCTTCTGCAACGACACAACTTGACCGGATACACAGCAGATTCATCGGTTTCTATTTGCATGACACTCCTCGAGAAATCCACAGCAAATTGAGACCGTGCCTACAGGGATCAGCGATTCCAGCCATGTAGTCTTCTTCCGTGTCACTATGCCTGGAGATACCAAGAGGCTTGCAGAGAGGTAGTTCCTTTAATCTTTGGGACGAATCCAAAAAGGATCGCATCAACTCTTGCATCCATAGGCATCGAGCACGGATTGCCACCAACAGACTCGTTCGAAGGCAGTCCACCTTCTCCATCCCCATATGTCTGCTCCTTCGATTCCACTTCAGGGCACTCATTCAGAGAAGAATGCTTCAACTCTGCAATTATTTGACAGTTTCCCTGTTCGTGCATCTCCTTATTGAACTTCGGTTCATCCTCCGGATGACTAAACTCCTTTTCGTTGACACCGGTCTCCATTCGATCTTCAGTCTTTTCTTTTTCCACTTGGCTATCGCTGCCTCCTCCAATTTCTTCTGTGGTATTTTGGACGTCTTCTGTTTTATTACATTTATCTTTTATAATTTCCTTCCACGACGAAATTTCTTTCTTTAATTCACTTTTCATTTCTTCATATCGGGCTTTCATTTCTTCCATAAAGGCATCCATTTTTTGTAAAAGTTTCTCTTGTCCGGCTTTCATTTCTTCTGTAAAGGCTTCCATAAATTTTTCCATCTCACCATTGCCGCTATCAGCAATCGTAGCCTGAGATCTCGTTTTCACCATACACTGTTGACCACTATCCCACTTCTGACACCAAATGTCCGGGTTCATTTGGATAGTGGAAGTTATATGATGTGGAGAACGCTCAATCAGCAGGCGAAAAAGAAGCAACGACGTTTATTTACACGAAGACACACAGGACAGCACGAACACGACAATTATATACAGCATAGAGAACACAATTATCTTCAGCCGAGCCGTGCACACAACAACACTCTACTGCACAGCTTAGTTCAGCACTAGCTTGACTCCGTCGCTGCCCTGCTAATGTCTGGAAGACTCGTTCTTCACCGTCGATTCCGACTACTCTACTCTGGCAGCTGCAGACTGCCTCCTTTTATAGGTCTCAGGAGGCGAGGCTAGAAGCCTCTCAACCAATCAGGAACTTTCGAGGCGTATCTCGGTTCCCAATGGACGGATCGGGAAAATTCTCGATGTTACGGGTATAATCTATTTTGGCGCCAAAGTTGCCAAATTGGCCGCCAACTCGCCAAATGGTCACCGAGTTTGTCGCCAAGCTCTGGGACCTCCGACGCTACAACCAGAATCCGTACAATACAGATGACTGTAAAACGGTCTTTCTGATGATAGAACCAACTATGCTGGGAAGCAGCATTACATATTCGTAACAGTATTATTATTTAAAATATAATGTTTTTTAATTTTCTTTTAAAATCTATTATTTAAACTTTATGCATAATATTAAAGTGCGCTGCATTTGAAATTTATTTATATCTTAGTAAAATGAAGAAAAATGATTTTCCTCATGTAAATTAATTTTTAAATTAATAAACAAATAAAAATAATGACACATGATATCAGTGAAAATTAGTGAATATCTCAGAGGAAATTTTTCCCCACCTCTGATTGTAATTACACTACACTCTCTTTTTATTGTGTCAGAATGCTTTTATGTTTTAATAAGCATACAGACCTTGTGAATGACGAAAAATAATTGACCAAGGTTTTTATATACTACATAATGGCATATGATAATTAGAATAATGTAGTAAATACCTCAGGGGAAATTTTTACACACCTCTGACAGTCATTAAGTTACCCTCTATTATCACTTGTGTCAAAATACTTAAGTTTCTAAATACAAATATATTTTTTTAATTACCAAATACTTTTTTTATTTCCCAAAATATTTATTATAAAAGCATTTTGAATCTTGTGTTTGTTACATTCATTTACAAGTGTTTTGTATGAATTCTTTGAATCTTGCATCTATTATTTTTAGTTCCAATTATTTTATATGAAACCAATTATTTTACAGTTATTTTTATTTCCAAATTTTGCATTTGACATTTATGAATCTTGCAATTATTATTTACATTTCCAAGATTTTCATTTTAAATTTTTGAATTTTATATTTAGAGTTTCAGTTCCTAGTGTTTACTATGAAATATTTCAAACTTGCAATTATTATTTTCATTTCTAAGTTTTCTATTTGAAGTTTTTGAATCTTATGTTTGTTATTTACTGTTCAAATACTTTATTTAAAATCACTATATTGATATTTCATTTTGGCGAATAAATATCAGTATTGATATTTTATTTAACAATTTAATATTTCAATTTCTAATTTAATAATCTTCTTGAGACAGACTGCCTAACATTTAAGAGCACTATAGGCAAATGTACTATTGACTATCCTCACCAAATTCAATTCAATAGAAAAATTTCTAAAGAAAAATTGTCAAAATAATTGTGTTCATTATACCATTTAATTTTTAGTATTTTGTTATAAATGTTGATTAGTTAGGCTTATCTAATATTTTCACAGATATCACTTTATTTATATTTTAAATAATCTTCTTTAAAATGATTTCTGTATTAATATAAAGTAAGGGAAACTTAGATATCGCTTTTAATATGCATTTAAATTTAAATTTCTTACTTGAATACTATTATAAGGTTTGGCTGTGTGTCGAAGGGCCCCGAGGCACTTCCATGTATTGCGGTGATGGGAAAATTGTAATGGTATTTTTAAATCTAATTTCAACCCTAATTAATTTCCAAAGTTTCATCTTAATTCAGCCCATATTGGCTTCATTATAAAATATTCTATTATCTTCTGATCCAATTCCATCTTCTTATTTAATTAATGCAAATAAAAGCTCTGTAAAAATGCTTTCGTCGGCATTTCCCACGCTCTGAGTGAGGGGATAAAAAATTGCGGATCTAAATAAATTCCTCTAAAAGATCCCTATTTTTCCCTTGCCTGAGTCGATGCGTGTAGATAAATCCCTATCAAAATCTCAAAGTATATAAGCACTGGAAAGATTATTCTTCCTCTCTTTTACGCTAATCTGCTCTTGTATCGCGGTGAAGGACCGGCCTTGTTCCGCGCCTATTGTACATAAATCCCTGGAGGCATGCCTCCAGGGATGAAATAAAACGACGTTAAAAATTCAAAATGTCTTTTATATCTTCGGCCACGACACTGCTTCAAAAATTATTATGTTATTATAATATACCTCCTCAAGAATCAGACGATATTCCCCCTACGTTTCTATTAGAAAATTTTGTCCTTGTGGATTTACCTTCCAATCAAGACCCCATTATTTTACTAATCGGGGCAGATTATTATAATGATATAGTTACTGGAAATATAAAACATCTGAATAAGAAGTTTGTAGCTGTCGAAACCATATTCGGCCGGTGCCTTCAGTGTTGAAACAGTGAAAATCAATCATCACTTGCTCTAAGTGTTAGTACAGGAAAATCTAATTTTAGACCAACTAAAAAATTTTGGGATCTCGAGACCTCCGGATTAATTGACACTAAACATGAACCTAAACATGACTTTTCTGAAAATCAAATAATGAAAAATTTTGAATCGAATATTGAATACTATAAAGTATCTACGAGATATAGAGTGGCGTTGCCATGGAAAACTGATGCAAAGAGATTAAAAGATAACCAAAAAAAAAGCAGAAAATAAATTCGCGAAACTCGGAATAAATTTTATTCGGAATTCTGATTTATATTTTGAATACTCGAAAGTATAGAGGATTATTTACTAAAAGATATTGGGACTTGGTGGCCTGGTGGTAAGGTCTCGGCTTGAGAGCCGTAGGATTTCAGGTTCGAGACCCGATTCCACCGAAGTACCGTCGTGTAAGGGGGTCTGTTGCACGTTAAATCCGTCCTCCCGCTGGTGTGGTGTGGTGTGACGTGGAGAGGGGGTGCCAGCTTAGGTGTCGTCCTCGTCATCTGACCGCGGTTCAAAATTACGAGGTCCGTACCAAAATAGCCCTAGTGTTGCTTTACAATGGGACGTTAATATAACTAAACTAAACTAAAAGGTATTATTGAATTAGTCGAGAATTCCAAACTGCAGGAAAGCACAACATTCTATTTACTTCATAGAGAGATAATTCAAGAAGATCGCGTTTCAAGAAAGTTACGCATAGTTTTTGATGCTTCGGCTCATGAACGGAATTCACCTTCCTTGAATAATTGTTTATTTGCTAGACCTAATTTATATCCAGAAATTTTCAACATTTTGTTACTTTTTCGACTTAAACCAATAGCATTTACTACAGATAAGAAACTGCATAAATGGCACACAAATTCTGAAATCTTACATAATTTCTGGAAAGAAAAAGGTATAGCGGTAGATGATAAACCGGAAATAATCTGATAATTTAAATGTGAAACCTTGGGAATAGCGTGGAATAGGGCCGAAGACTCACTTTACTTTGATGTCGAGAAATTAAATGAATTTGTTACTAGAAGGACTAATATTAAACGATTCATCCTACAAGTGATAGATAGGATTCCTCGGCCCTTTTACTTTGAGGATAAAAATTTTAATGCAGAAAGTCTGGTGTTTGGGAATAAATTGGAGTGACAATTTGCTCGAAAATTTGAGTTTACTTTGGAGGAATTAGTATGATGAAATACCCAATTTGTTGACATTTTCTGTTCAGCGTTATTATATCCCTGAAGCTGTAAATGAGAAAATAGACCATTTGGAACTGCATTTGTTTTCTGACGGTAGTTCAAAAGTTTATGGCACAACCGCATATCTTCACGTTGAAACTTATAAAGATGTTCACGTTAGTTTTGTGGCTTCCAAAAAAAATAGATAAGCTCCATTGAAAGCTCTTACCCTGTCAAAATTAGAAATCATGGCTGCTTTTTTGTCTTCTAAATCATGTCATCACATTTTGAAAGCGTTAAATTTGGATATCCCTTGTCACTTTTAAACCGACTCAAAAATTGCGTATTTTTGGATTAAGAGCTTACCAGACAAGTTTAAACCCTTTGTTATAAACCGCATTGAAGAAATACAGAGTTTGAGCTCCCATGCAAATTACCACCATTGTCCAGGTAATTCGAGTCCAGCTGATCTGGTTTCCAGAGGCACCGGAGTTGACAATCTTCTGAACGACGAAATTTGATTGCCTGGCCAAAGTGGCTTTCTTTGCCTCCTGAATTCTGGCCTAGGTCTGAAAATGAGAAAAATTCTGATGGGGACGATTTGGAATAGAAGAAGAAACCTGAAGGAACTTTCCAGGAATCTTGAATGTATTGTGGAAGACTTGGAAAATGTTATTGATATTATCAGGTACAGTAATTTGGAAAAATTGGTGAGAGTTCTTGCTTAGTGGGAAAATTCCTTAAGAAGATTAAGAAATGTGGAGAAGTAAGCAACTTCTTGACAACTGAAGAAGTGGTGGAGGTGGAGACGCATCTCATATCAAACGAGCAAAGGTTGTTTTTTCAAGAAGAGTGTAAACGCTTAAAAAATGGAAAGCCCGTAAACAAGAATTCACATCTGAGAAATTTTGTTTCCTATTTAGATGAAAATGATTTGATTCGGTTAGGTGGAAGACTTGAATTTAGTGATTTACTGCCAGAGAAGAAATGTCCCATCCTGTTACCGAAAAAGTCATGCTAAACAAGTTTAATAGTTCCTCAAGAACATGAGAAAATTATGCACTAATTGCGACACTGACAAGAATAAGATCTCGATATTGGATTTTGAAAGGTCGTTAATTAATTAAAAGTATCCTAAAAAATTGTATTATATGCAAAAAATATCTTTCAAGACCAGCAGGCCAGATCACCGCAGCTTTACCTCGTGATCGAATTAATGAAGCTCCTCGATTCTCCATTTGTGACTCAGGTTTTGCTAGTCCTTTCCATGTGAAGAATTCCGGAAAACCCTAGAAATGCTATATTGGCTTATTTACTTGTGGAATCATAAGGGCAATTCATCTAGAACATGTATCAGACATGACTACAGGTTCTTTCTTGCCTGCCTTCAGAAGATTTATGGCTAGAAGAGGAAACTGCAAAACGATATATTCCGACAACGCGAAAACCTTTCAAATGGCAAAATCAGAAATCGCTATGTTCTCTAAGGTTTTATCGGAAAATTTATTACGAGATTTGTATAGAAAAATGTAAGTGAAAGAGCTGCATGGTGGGGAGGCTCTTATGAACGCCTTGTAAAATCTGTGAAAGATAGCTTCAGAAAAATCGCAGGAAAAGCTCTTTTGAGCTTTAAAGAGATGTCAACTCTGCTTAGTGAAGTGGAAGTCGTACTAACTCTTAACTGGGGCCGTGCGATCTGTGAGACTGCTATCGATGGGTTTTCCGTCACCCCTATTCTATTTTTAGCGCAATTAAATGGATTGACCCTGTAGCTTCCTGTTTTGTGACCTTCAATACACGTGCACTTTTTCAACCGATTTCAGCGGATACTTTTTAAAATAATTAAGTTATTTCTTTAATCGCCGTCTCTAAGACCGCATTTCCCTGTTAGTGTCCCAGTGATAAACAAGGCTTAGCAGATGGTGCTAAATCTTGGGCACTGAAATATCATCCAGTTTACTGATCCTATTATGAAGCAGTGCTAAAGACACTTTAAAATAAATCAGAAGGTGATTTTAGTGATATGGATAATTGTACAGAAGAACTTTTCGATGAAACTTCGCATTCAACTGATTCTGATATGTATGTTCAAACATAATTAATTGTTCGAGTGATAATGTATTTTGAAAAATTTATAAAATATATTAATATACCAAGAGATATATATACAGAATTTATAGGTTGATTTTTATACTAGTTTTTAACTGTCTGTTTAAAATGCCCTAAAAAACCGTGCTATGAAAATCACACAAGCCGATAAAAAAAGGGCCAATTTTACCTATTGTCATTTTTTTTCCTATAATTGTTGAATTTTACATTATATTGTCTTCTATATACCTTCATATACTGTAAAATTAAATATGATTTAAAAATAAAAAGTAATATGTTTTTTTAAGAATATTATGTATTGTAACATGTAATTTGAGAAAAAAATGTATGTTCCAACGCATTTGTTTTTTTTCAATGATAATATATTTTGAAAAATTTCTACAGCATATCTAGATATCAAGAAAAATATCTGCAAAATATATTGGCAGTTTTTTATAATAATACATTCATTAGAAAATTTAATTTGAGTGTAAATGAAATGCGGTCTCGTAGATCGCACCTGCCCAGTTAAGTCCTAAAATTTCACCTCCTCAGTTAATTGCTAAATTTACGTTCCTTGACATTTGTTTATGACGAAAATGATGAAACTCAACCACTGACTTTTTTTTTCATTATCTTCATCCCGTTTTTATGATTAATTGATCAAATTCTTTAAATATGCCCACAATGAAAAAATATTTTTAAAATAATTATTGTCTTTCTATAATTATTGGATTTTAATTAAAGGGGAAATAATAAAAAGAATGCCATAATATATAATTTTAATAAACTACAGGTTCATTTTGAAAATCGTCATATATTTAAAGAAAAAATACAAAATGAGTTCAAACTTCTGTATTCTAAACTGATAAACTATGATCTAGTCACAATTGTAAAACCAAAGAAAGCAATTAAAACTTGATAATTAACCTGTTGCTCCTACGCATGATGTCCTTATAATTCAAACACTAAGCTGTACACAAATATGTTTTACATCTCTATTTTGTTCATTTCGATTAGACTACTTTCCTACTTTCTATTTTCTACTTTCCTGTTTTTAAAAAGTGCTGTCGTTGTTTCTCTGCCAAGCCAAATATATAAACAATCAGAACATGCGGGCTGTTGCAAAGTGACTATAAGCAATTCACCCTGCATTTGAGTTCACGTAAGCGCTTTGTATCCATATCGATAATACTTAGAAAAACTTTCTAAATGACCTGTAAATTTTTTTTCATTTGGGCTAAGATAAAATCAAATACATGTATCTTTAATAAGAGATTCTTATTTTAATTGCAGTTTTTGTTAGAATTATAAATACATAATAAAATTGCGAACAAATGTCCAGTACTAACAAATTAAAATCTACCTTGAAATAAGCCTGTGGATATTTCAGGAATAAAATTGCATTAATTATTGTTATCGAATTTCAATACTAGTCAGTGATATGTAGTGTCCAATACGAAACTCCTCTTTTAATCTATATCTATACTTATAATAAAGCTCAATGTGTGTGTGTGTGTGTGTGTGTGTGTGTTGGCGCTCTACAGTCCAGACCATTCAACCTACAGCTACCAAATTTGGCACGTGCATACCTTGGAGGCCGGGAATGTGCACCTGGGGGTTATTTTTTCGAATTTTTAACTGCAATTTTATTTATTTAAAAATTAAGCGAAATTTTGGCGTGTTTCTGCTATAACTTCCGAAAATATTACCGCACAAAAAAGATTTTTACATCAAGTTAAAGATAAAAAATTTATCTTTTAAATGATACTACTGTTTTAATCTTAAAATTAAATTTCTATTTTTAATGAATTTTTAAATAAATATTTTAACTATGTTTTTCAATAATTTTTTTCGTCAAAAATAAAAATGAGGATTAAGCACGTTTCGCATTCATGAGAAAAAAATAGCTTTTTTCAAAGTGTTGCCATCACATTTATTAAAGCTCTAACTGAAAATAAATTAAATCTTTTTGGAAATAAAATCTGCAAAAATATAATTTTCGTCACGTGTCTGTGGGAAATGAAACAAATATGAAATATTTTTTCTAAAAAATAAATTCAAGAAAAATTCTTTTATGATTTTTTACACTCTCTATATTATTAATCCAATAAATAAGTTTTATTTTAAGGCAAGTTTTGTTTAATATGAACAGGATATCCATTCAAATCATGGCCACACAGCTAATTTGTAAACCTTTAGTAAGACAAAGATCTGTTGCGACATAAATCGTAAATATTTTATTTAAAAGTAGCAAACGATTATTTTAATAATTATAAATTTTATTTTGTAAATAGTTGTGAAATTCAGATTGGCAACAGTGATATTTTTGGAACTTTTAATTTGTTGTTTATAAACGATGCTAGAATTTTGAATGAAAATAAGTTGATGTAAATTTGATAATATTATCTATAATGTAATAAGATTTAGTTTCATAATAAGTTTGTCTGCATTCTATTTTTGTTGACGCACGAACACAACAGATTTACTAAAATGGTTTAAATAGAAAAAATTATTATATTTTATGTAACTTAATTCAATAAATGCTCTAATAAATAACGAATTTTTGATTTTACATAAAGCTTCTGCTGTCGAAATCACGAATAACAAAATGTTCTTGAATCACTAATACTTTAAATAAAAAGAGTTAATTTCCAATCAACTAAATCAATCACTTAAACTGACTGATTTATGAAAATTTGAATATCACTATTCAATAAAAAAAGGATAATTTTAGATTTTCAATGTTTTTTTAAAAAAAAAAAAAAATACGCCAATTAGCGCGCAGGTTTCTCAAGATTAATTGGCCTAAGATTATGAAAAAGTTGAGTTTTTCTAAATTTTTAACATTCAAAACTTCATAAATAAGTTTTAGTTGATTATGGAAAATAGAAACATTCATTCATTTATTTAAAATTTGGTGTGTCCAGAATATTTCTCAGAATATGATACCTTACTGCATTAAATTTAGATTTCATAATTTTTGAAATATATTTATAGGCTGGAACAAAATATTATTATTGATTTCATTTCAATCCTTTTGAAAGCAAAACTAAAAACTGAATTTTATGCTAAATCTGAGAAATTTTTGTTGAATTATTCTTTGAGATATTACATAAATTATCAAAAATATTTTGTAGTTCACATAAGACTTAAATATCGAGATATTCTGTTTGCAATACTCATATTCAATAATAATATTAATAAATAAATAGTAATAAAGATGATAAATAAAATAAAAAGCTTGGTTTTATTAAAAAATATCTTTATATTTATTGCAATTTCATCATTTTCACTTTAAATTAAAGTTGAAGTTTTACCGGAAATGACAACAAATTAGCAAAATATATAGAGTAAATTGAACGAAACGATCTAAACAACAGTATAAGTTTGGTATGACTATCAAAATTTGAAGATTAAAATTGTTTTGTTTGAGAATCTATTAAGAGACCAGTTACTTAAAATATTTAATTGAAAATTGTAGTGAGCGGTAATATAGGCGAACCGGCTGGTCGCCAAAGGCGGCTAGTAAACGGTAAATTTAGTTTCACATTTCAGAATATTTTAAATATGTTCATGGTTTATTATTGGTTAGTATTTCTCATTTTATTAACTTTGTGAATATGTTTTTAATTATAGATTGCAACTCCAGACTAGACAACACCGATATTTAAACGCATTTTTTAAAAATCAGATTTTTGGGTTTATAAAATTTTTGTTTACTAAGTGGACGGAAATGCAGGAACTCGGAAAATTATAACAAATTAATTTTTAATAATATCTTAATATTTTATCATTTTTAGAATTTTCATTTTTCACAAATGCATTTATTTGATAACTAGAAAATAAAAATTTTTAATGTCTTGTGTTTTCCTCTTACACTAAAGACATCTCTAAACAGATATCTGGTTTGCTTAGCTGGAGAAGAGCCTTTGAGTCTCTTTTTATTTTCTTAGGATCAGCAATTCATTACTCACTAATTACCACCAAATTAATAAAGATTAGTTATAATTTTAAATGGTTTCTATAGTTACAGAAACAGAACTTTTAATCTTACCGAGTATCGATATGAATATACAATTTTGTTGAAACAAAAGTTCTATTTTATAAAACTTTTATTAACAAAATGGACGGAAAAAAGAAACCTGTCCAATTTTACTTGACAAAAAGTTAATCCTAACATTTTATCGTTCATAGAATTTTTAGTTCTAAAAATTCATTTATTTAATAAGTAGAAATAGAAGTTTTTCTAACCGCTTTGTGTTCCTATATTAGACTAATGGTGTCTCTAAGTAGCTGCCTGGTTTGCGTAATTGGAAAACAGCTTCTAAATCTTATTTTATTTTTTAAGATAAGAAATCCATTACTAATATTTATTATCAAATTTAGAGTGCCGGCGTACTGACTTGGGGTAGCGCGTTTTCCCTGTGATCTGGGAGACCTGGGTTCGAGTTCTGTTTGGTTATATTTACTGTCTACACTGAGGTCTGTCTGTGAGGTGTATGAAAGCGCCCTTCTGTAAAAAGAGGCTGTTCAATCCAGAGTGTGAATGCCCTCTTCGTTTGAGATAAAGTCAGACCTCTGCCCTCTGGTGTTCAGGAGTCTTTACTCCCAGAAACTACTGAACCTCTCTTTCCTTGTCTCTTGTCTTGGCTTGAATTGGTGTTCAAACCAAGGGGGTTCAGCAATAACAAGAACCAAATTAATAACAGGTGACTACAATTTAAAAGGTTTCCATGGTTAAAGAAATATTTTTAATTTTACTATTTCTGAGATATGACGAGGCATCATTTCCTTAAAAATATTTTTTTTTCTTTTCATTCTTACTAAATATTATTTTACTTTGGCATCTTCTGTGTGTGATTGAATATGCGTTTTTGCATTTTGACAACTACACATGGAAAAGAAATTTTAACCATTTGTAGGAGAGGAGGCTATCAGCCCAAAGTATATACTTCCAAAACCACTGATCTTGTCAAACATTTCTTAAGAGAAGAAATCGTAAGGATGGTGAGAAAATCTTAGGGCAGGAGAGGGACTGCAAAAGAGGCGAGAAGACAGACGAGATAAATATTGGATTACATTGTCATTAATCATGCTGGGTGGTCATGATTGTCAGCTTCAACAACACCGAACAAACTGGTACCGGAACCAAGGGAGTAGAGCCGAGTTGTTGATGCTGAGTTCTTTTTTTTACTGCATTTCCTTTTGTTTGTTTGACTTTTCTTTAACCGTTTGAAAGAGAAGCAGATAACGGAGCAATAATACGTGCTATCTTTGGAAATGTTTATGCCCTCGATTAGTGATTATTGCTAAGGTACCAAATCGATTCAGAATTTCCGAGACAGAATGCGCTCTGAAAATATGTGGTTTTCGTCACGGTGATGGGTGTTTAAGGAAATGAATATGGGAATGTTAAGGCGTAATAGTTGAGGAAATGTTTCGTCAAGAATATCACGAAAAATGAGTGGATTATATTAGATTATTACTTTTGCTACGGTGAAAAGAAATTGATTTTTTTTTCTTGTTCTAAATCCTGAAAAATAATCGTAACGATAACTATAGGTTTTAAAGCATATATATATAGAAAATATTGCATTTCAAATTATCGTATTAAAGAAATTTTTCTAATTTTTTACTTACTGTAAAAACCAGAATTTAATTTCTGATATTTTTGGAAGATTTTCTTTTAGTGAAAACAAATGCATTTTTATGCAATCTTATAAACTTGAATAGCTCGTGTTTGTGAAAATTTAGTTTCTGTAATCGATTTTCGTTTCCTTTTTGATATCCTTGAATTTTGAAATTTTATTAGCGTAAGTACCATCGACGGTATTTTAATTTCATACATTTAGAATTTAATTATTAATAAATAAATTATTTGATTATATATGGCGTGCTCTTCCTTCAATGTATATAAGGAAACTAATTATCAATAATCCTTATATTTCTAAAAATGATATAAAAATTAAAGTCTAAACAGTAGTGTGTGCATATGTGTGTGCGCGCACGTGAGCTCGCGTGCGTGTAATATGATTTCGCAGATGAATGACCAAATGTTTTAGAATTAAATTTATTTTATACTTACATGAGAAGCATAATAAGCATAAACATGGGGAGTTGCAATTACATCGCGATACAAGAACAAAGTGAGAGAAAAATTTTTCCCTTGATGATTTTTACAGACATTCTTTTAGGAATTTCTTTGCTACGTGTCGACTTAGAAAACAGAATCTTAGGTATCTTTCAAAGAAATGCTGGGCTGTTTGGGAATTTTAGCCCTTTGTTCAGTATGTGAGAACCTGCAACATTCAGCAATTTATTTGGATGCGTTTTAGAAGATATGATAAATATGCATAATATAATATGTACAATATAATATGTAAATATAATAAATTTGTAGAACATATAATAAATAAGATATAATAAATATTTAATTTGAATGTAATAAAAAATGAGATTCTTGTCAGAAATTGATGAAAAATGCAAATCATTGAACAAAATCAAAGATTATTAGTAAAATTTGTAATTTTTATTGCTATATATTTTTTTATCTGTTTATTCAAATAAATGACGTTTGACTACAGTTAGCTCAGAAAATATAAAGCTTGAATGAAGTAAACAAATGATGAATAATTGAAAATGTTATCTTTATTCTGTAGATGGAATTGAAGTTCTATACGTATGCTTATTTTTAGAATTTTCTGAAATTTATTTGCTAGTGTTTCCCCTTCTGTTGCAACCCCCTGGGGGCATCTCGAAATGAGGATGAGATTCTTCAGGTATGGTGGTTGGACCTCGCCACCCTAGTGGGTACATAAATAGGTGAGAGATATGACTCCTCCCATCGATGACGGGACGTACTTCCTTTTGAAAGGGTTGTACCGTGACCGTGACGGCCCTTAGGACTTAACCACAGTTCCGCCAATGTTGCTGTTGAGGCAGTCCGGTCATTCAATATTCTTTATCCGTGTGCCTTAGGGCGGGCCGGAGAGTCAGAGATATGACTATTCCTTATATTGCACAACAATACCGATCTGCCTTAGAATACACTAAACGTACAAAAGTGAAAGAGATAATCAAAAAACTTTGTATTCAACTCGTTTAAATTGCACGATATTATGGTTAGACCTTTGTAAAATTGGTACATTAGGAATCACACGATATCATTTGGAAGCTAGGCAAATTTCCTTGAAACTGAAGTCGTAACTATATTTTATTTCATATGCTGTATTCAAATATTTAAAATTATATTAATAGCACTCTTGAAGTGATTTTCCTTACGTTTTTATTTCTGCAATTGTTTTTAAATGCTGCTGCAAAAGTGTATTTCTAAATATAAACTAAAAAAAACTAATTAAAAAATTTTTTAATTCGACATCTTTATTGGCAAACTTATAGTTTTATCAAAAGAAATGAAAGCATATTCTTTAAGATTTAGCCAAAAAATAGAAAAATAAACAATGCAATGTTATTAATTGCTATAATGAATATTATTCCTGCCTTAATGTTTAAAAAATAATTTCAATATTGAATTTCATTTATTTGAAAAAATATTAACATTTTATAATTCAATATTTATTCTTAACTTAACTTCTTAAAAGTTCAATATTTAAGGAAATTTATTTCGTATTCCTATTGTTTCTAAAACTAGACGATATTTTATTTTATCGAAATAAAAAGCTCCTTATTCTTGTTATTTTTTGTAATAAACTCCACAATTTAGATAGGGCTCTTCTGAAGATAAATAATTCCTACATTATTTTAAAAAATAGTTTCAATACTGAATTCCATACCTTTGAAAAGAATGTTAACACTTAATAATTTAATGTTTACTTACTTTTAAAGCTTGTAATATTTAAGAAATTTTATTTCTTGTTCCACTTGCTTCCAAAACTGTGCAATATTTAATTTTATCGAAATAATCGGCCTCTTCTTGTTATTCTTTGTAATAAACATAATTTAGAGATTTCTCTTATGAGAGTGATTACTCCAACGTTATTTTAAAAATAATTTCAATATTGAATTTCATTAGTTTGAAAAAAATTAACATGTTATTATTTGAAACATGTTATTATTTTTATTAACATGTTATTATTTTTAAAAATTATAATATATAAGGAAGTTTTTCTCTTGTTCCTATTGATTCCAAAGCAAAGTGATCTTGCTTTTCTTTGCAATAAACGCCATAATTTAACAAATTCTCTTATGAAGGATTTTATTCCACTTTACCACTAATGTACTTCTCACGAAATAGGATTATTATTATCTTCAGGGAAAAAGAACAGTAAAGGAATAAAATCACTTTTAAAGACTGCTTCCTTGTAAACTGTTTTCGAAGGAAAATAACATAATATTATAAGGACAAGGAGAAAACTTTTGCGGACGATAAAATTAGTGTATTACAAAATATTAACCATTTGTCAAATAATCATGATTGTCAGTTTCAATAATGTTAAATATTCTGGTATAGAAGGCAAGAGTTGAATTCGAATATTTCTGTCTTGGATTTTTCCTTTTATTTCTTTGAATTTTGTTTATCTTCTCTTCTTGTAACGCTTAATTGGGGTATCTATTCTGAATCTGGAAATTTGTATGTATCCTTCTAATGGTTATTGCGTGCAATCATATAACTATGCAATCTTTGTGAAAAAAAAATACTTTTTTCAAAATTGTTGTTTCAATTGAAACCAAAATTCGTTATAGAAATAAATTTTAAATACAAGATTACGTATCAAAATTCATTCATCTAAATCGTTTCCTTCTGAATTATGGCATTAACATGCATGGAAATTTTCAGATAGGTAGACAATCATCAGTTTGAAGGATTTTAATCACAGATCTCTATTTCAGTTGTAAAAACACAGAAATATTAATAATCAAATTTTATTGTTCTATTTTTTATATAGTATTACGGAATTACTCTTCCGTCGTTTTTTATTTATTTTTTTCCTTGATTTGGTGGTCGATGCAGAAGGAAACAGTCCTTTAATAGAAAACAACGACGACGTTTATTTAACACGATGAACCTAACAAGGAGAAGACGAATACACAGACGACAAATATATAAAGCCGAGAAGAAACACAGGACAGCACACAGCAGCACACAAAAAAAACAGTAGCTTACAAGTCCTAAACGGTCCAATAACAGTAACGGTAGTAATAACAGCCACAGAACAGAATTCAGCAGGAGAGAGAATCTTCGTAGATTCACTCTACGCTCACTTAAGTCTCTCCAAACGGCTGAAATTATCCACTGTCTCCTCGCTTTAGCTGTATCCAGCGGCCAACACACTATTTCACTACTGGCTACACCTCAGAGGACTCGATGCCGCTTCCACAACAAACTCAAGAAATCGGCATACAGCTTTAGTTCAGCACTCGCTTGAGTTCCACACAACGCTGTCATTTCGCCGGAATATACCGTCGTTGCTACGCTATCCTCTCGACTACTTGTTACTTGTTTACGACTCCAACTCCGATTTCAGTTCCAATTCCAATTCATTGCAGCTGACGGTGAGATGTTAAAGAGTACCCGCTTAAAACAGAAGCTATCTCCTGTAATTGGGGATAACTGATGAAGGCATGGCTTTTATGAGATGACATGGACTTTTGGGATAGGTGCGGTCCGAAGCCCCTCTCTTCTTGGCAGATGAAGAATGAGGCTAGAGCTGGTAAAACGGGAAGGCAGGAGGTGTAGGTGCGGCAGCGACCAATCTGGAACGGTTAGAGGGAGACGTGCGGAGGGAATTGGCAGGGTCTTTGCAGTTTTCGATGCCTGGTGGTGGATAATACATTGTTCGAAAGGGACAAATCAGGAGCTTGCTTTAAGATGGTGGGCGGGTGAGTTGGGACTTAGTCCAGTAGAGCATTGAGAAGGATTAATTTTCTTTCTTCTTTTGACTTAATTTCTTTTAATTTTGCTGCTGAAGTTAGGAGTCCGGGGAATTCTTGTATTAGTTTTCTGATTTCTTTGAAGGCTTCTATTAATTTCTTCATTTCTGATATGTTGGTTACAGGGCTATGGGCTTCTAAGTGTGAGGTAGATTCAGGCAACTGTTGCTGGTGTTGGGGGCCTCTGTCTTGATGTGGGTGGGTTTTGGATTGAGTCGGGAACTTCTGTGGGGTTTATTTTTCCATTCCTAAGGGTGTCAGCATATGTTCTTCTATATCCTGCAGCTGGGGTTGTTGATGTATAGGCAGGGCATCCTTTCCAGGAAGCCAGTTCTCCAGTTCTCTTACAGTTGATACATATAGGCTCAGGGATTTTTTTTCTTTCTGTAGGCACTCAGCAGTTGTGTGGTTGCCATTGCATTTAATACAGCGGGGATTGCATCTGCAATTCCTGGCGCTGTGATGGAATCCTGCACATCTGTAGCACATTGTAGCTTTGGCTGACTTCCTGTATGTTTCAACTTTAATTCTGATGTAAGGCAGATGAGTGATGTTATAAATGTTATTGAAGTTACCTGTTTTCTTTACTTCCACGAGGAAAATAGGCTAGAAGGTCTTATTTCTGTAGTATTTGAATTGGGAAATGCGTCCAATTTTAAAATGTAGTGCTACCATTTCTTGTTTCATTTCATTCATATCATGGTTAATTGGCAGTCCCTTGATTAGGATTTTGATGGTTCTCTCTGTGGGGTCTTCTGACAGCACGTATTCTAGCTTCTTTTTGTTCAGGAACTCTAAGGTTCCTAATCTTTCTTCATCGGTGCAGGGGTTGATTTTTATGAAACCATTTGAGTAGCTATTATCTGTGCTTGGGTATTTCCTGTTAATTTCTTGTAATATTTATACCCTTCAGAGAGTTTCAGATGTATATGGGGAATTTCTTTTCTTGTTGTGAGGTCGATTCTTCGAGTATTTGCAATTTATTGCTGGTGGTTAGGTCAGGGTTGTCTATGGAGCCTTTTCTTTTTGCCATGTGTCTTTAATTCATTGCAGCTCCAGACTGCCAGGCTTTTATAGTTCCTGTGAGACGGAGCTAGAAGGATTCTGAGCGTATCTCAATTCCTATTGGATGGATCGATAAGATTCTCCAAGTTTCCTGTAATTTCTATTTTGTCGCCGAATGGTCACCAAGTTTGTCGCCAGAATCTGAGATTATTGACGCAACAACCGATCAGCACTCACAGGGCTGATTGTAAAACTGTCTTTCTTACTTCTATTCGTGATGGGAATCAGAATTACAGGTTTGAAACAATAGTTTACAGTTCCATCTCTTTACATTTCTCAATGAGATTGCTCTATTTCATTTCATTCGCTACAAGATATATTAATTATCTTGTTTACGTATATTCGGACAAGTAAATTTATTATGGATAGACTTCATCCAAAATTTGATATTGCATATGTGATTTTTCTATAGGAAAAAAAACATTTGGTAAAAATTAACATGAACTTAATTTTATCCGTATCAGATTCAAAGCGTTTTTTATGTAATACTGCAAACAGACGGATAAAAATAAGGTCAAATATATTTATTTCGAAATGAGCGGGCTCAGAAACATGAAGATGTATCAAATTCTCATCTGCAATATTTTTTCTTTTTTAAGTAAAAGCAAAAAAAAAAAAAATGGGGAGGAGGTCGAAAACTGGCAGAAAGTTGCCATCAATCACTAGGTAACTATCGGAAGCCACTGCTTCGAATTCTTAACCTATTCTTTACCAGCAATGTTGTTGAAGATATCTCATTTTTCACATTTTATTTTCCATGTTGTATTTTAACTGCACTTTATAGAAAATAAAAACATTAAAGAAAAAACTCCTGCCCACAAGCCATAACATCAAAATGTAATGGTTTGTAAGCGGTCCGCGTTCTGTTTCAACTAGCTATTTCAGACCTTAAAACCTCTTGACGTTCTTTGATTTACGACTAGGAGCCTCGACTGGAACTCTATGTAAAAAAGGCTACGGTTACAGAAAATATTTCCGCAAAGCTATAAAAACTAGTTTTAGTTTATTTTTTGTAGAAAAATAAGACATTTACCAGCTGATATGAAGCCATTTTCGATAAAGTATGCTTGAAAAATATGTTCAGTAAGTAATTTAAATATTTTAAAAATTGTTTATTGGTTTTCAATTTCTAAGAATGAAACAAACATTTGGAAATTATTTCTTTTTACCATGTCGATAAATGTTGTCAGATTTTTCAATGTATTTTCTGGAAGAATGTCTTAAGCATTCAAAATCAGTTTAAAGACGCAGAGTATACTTTTTTAAGCACTAAAGTATTAATAATATTAAACTAAATGATATATTTTGCGCTAAACAATCTAAATAATTCTACACACAAATACAAAAAAGGTTGTTACAGTTCTGATTTTTCATTACCGTTTAATCTTCCAGAGAAAGCTCGTATATAAGAGATACATTAGAGAAAATTTCGTTTTATATCATGCTAAAACCGGATGCGACAAAATTTTGAATTGAGATATTCTTACAATTCGTTTTGACGAACTCTTAATAACTATTTGGAAATCAAGGTTTTAATAGAGCTCTATGAATCTACTGTTTTCAGAAATATGTGTGATTGTGATTGTTAAGATAAGTTTTTTCCTTTGTCTTCTTTTCTTTATTGTTTCAAAAATAAGGTAGCTACAATAAGTAACTACATTTTTTTCATTCAACAGACAATAAAGAACCGCTACAACAAACAATAAATAACAACTTCAAAAAACATGAAAGAAATAGTTAAGGATGCATTTCCTTATATAAAGCAAGTTAAAGCAAAAAACTATTAAAAAAACAGAACTACATTTTGAAGTATTATCAGGTAAAAAAAGGTTGCATACCAACCGAATTAAAAGCATACAAAAATTAGAATGTTGAACCGTGAGTTTTGATTGAAATTTATATGTCTGGAATATTCTAAGAATATTTGCTCGGACTGCAACGATGCATTGAATTGAATGTGAAACCAACTTCTAGGTTTTGATATCTAAATTTCAACTATTTTATTTCCATACTGTTGTAATAATTATTTATTCGGCAAATATAAATATTTCAATTAGAATAGCGGTGAATGCCTTTTGTCAGAATATTCAGCTAATTCTTTCGTCATTTTATATGAACTTTGTATTTTATTGCATTCTTTCTATTCCTTCTTCAATAAAAATTGTTTCCCCCTTTCATTACTGGAATATTTATCCTGGCGGGCGAGTTTCTATTTCAAACGAGTAGTATAAGATGTAAAATCAATTATCACTAAAAAGAATCTCGCTTTACATCCTGTAACCCTTGTTTGGAACAGAAACTGGTTACCAGGATAAATATGCATTGCCAGTTGGACTGGAGCAATAGTGAAAGGGTTAAAATAATCCTATTTATTACTCTCTACCCTATTATAACATAATTTTAATAATTAACCGGTTAAAAATTTATATTTTATAATAATATGTTCAGGAAATAAATTGGAATCTATCATATATTCATTTGTGTTGTTTTAGAGGGCGCTACAGATAAAAGGTACATTGTAGATGCCGAAAACTACAGGAAAAAGGAACAAACACTACTGGCGCGTAAAAATATTTACGACTTATCTGTTTGAATGCTATGTAATGTCAATATTTCAACTGTATAAGTATTTTTAAAAAATTAATTCGGTTATACCAAAGTCCCGGCGGAATGCAATACTAGGATATTCAGGAAAATACTTCATAAGAGTAATTCAAAATGGACATGCACTTTTCATTCCCTGACCACAGTATTCTGGTGGTAAAGTCTCAATTTCGGAGACGGAGGATTCCAACTTTAAACTACGACCAATGAAAATCAATTACGCATGTGGGTTTGATGACGTCAAATGTGACATCAAAGATCAAATATTTTTCAGCTGGTATAGCCAAAGCCGTCTGAATATTCCAGATGCAGAGGGTCATGTTATAATGTAGAAGTTTCAGAGGATTCAAGGTCAATCGGCATCTTCACTGACTGATTGATATAATTCTGATCTTAGACAAAGCGCATTATAAAGAAATTTTTTTAATAGCTGATCATATTTTCAAATTTCTACAAATTTCTAAATTCATCAATAATTTAACAATTTTTAGCACATTTTGAAATACATATGTTTTTTATTTATTTTTTCTTTGATGTATATATCAGGAAAAAATATAACCGAAGCAATAAAATTCGTGAAAAATTAATCATAGTTATAAAATCACCAATTCCTTATTTATAATAATAAGCATTATTATGAAAGATTCTAAAAAAATTATGAAATTCAAATGGACAAAACATTTAAATTTATTATTTTATATGTCCAGTCTCAGAAAATACAATATAACAACTAATGAATAATTAATATTTTAATACATTATAAAATTAAATAATTTAATGATTAAATAATTTAGTTTGTACGTACATTGTAGTCTTAATATTTTATAGTTAAAATATTTCTAACGAACTTATTTGAAAATTAGGCTAATAACAATTTTATATAATAGGCCTGCCTGTAGGCCCTATTAAATACATTGACCTTAGGCTGTTTTTCAGCCTGCATGATTAGAAATCTTCCTTATATGATTATAATTTAAGAGGCCCATTTTAAAATAACTGTCTTGTTGTTTTAAAATAAGACGTTAATTTTATAGAACGAAACTTTCACTTCCTTTATTTTATGGATTGAAATTGATTTTCTCTGCAATTTTTCTTTTCTCGTATACGAAGTATCGTATAATCATAAAAAAAAATTTAAAAAATATAAAAAAATTGAGATTTTGACGGATTTCCAAGTTTGAGACTCTACTGAAAAACACATTTTTGGATGATGTAAGTCTGTATTTGTTTGATAATGACAATCCATCGATTTGAGCTAGACAAATGAAATTTGGTATACTGTCTTTATACCAAATTTCTAGAATTATTTCAAATTTTGACTCTCATTTCGAAAATTATTCAGAGGAAGTCCGTTTGTCCAACTGTGCGAATATATGCTAACATAAAAAGTTATAACTAAAAAGTACAATGATTTAAAAGCATCATCTTTAGTGTGGGATGTTGTGAATATAACTGTAATTTCATGTCAAATCTTTTGTTCCATATGGGTGAAAAAACACGCTTAAAACACAAATTTGATTTTCGGGTACTATTAATCGGATGCAAGAGATGAATCGCGAAAAAACTCACCAAGTATCACATGATCGATTAAGAAAAATTTGCTAAAATCACGCCAAAAGTAAATATTTCATAGTGTTGGGAAATTTTCGGGTTAGTTTGGAAAGTGGAAGTTATATGGTGTGGAGAACGCTCAATCAGCTGGTGGCAGTAGAAAAAGAAACAACGACGTTTATTTACACGAAGAAACACAAGACATCACAAAGACGACAACTATATACAGCACAGAGAAGACAATTATAATCAGCCGCGAGACGTGCACACAGCAGCACACAACAAGACTCTACTGCAGACAGTAGCGCACAGCTTAGATCAGCACTAGCTTGACTCTGTCGCTGCTCTGCTAATTTCTGGAAGACTTGCTCTTTACCGTCGATTCCAACTACTCTCCGGCAGCTGCAGACTGCCTCCTTTTATAGGTCTCAGGAGGCGGGGCTAGAAGCCTCTCAACCAATCAGGAACTTTCGAGGCGTATCTCGGTTTCTACTGGACGGGTCGGGAAAATTTTCGATGTTACGGGTATAATCTATTTTGGCGCCAAAGTCGCCAAATTCGTCGCCAAGTCGCCAAATGGTAGCCAAGTTGGTCGCCAAGCTCTGGTGCCTCCGACGCGACACCCGGACTCCGTCCAATACCAATGACTGTAAAACAGTCTTTCTAATGATGGAACCAACTATGCTGGGAAGTAGCATCACAGATTCGTAACAATAGCTATTGAATGCCAATGCCAACCAAGGCTTTCTCTGAGATAACACTTTTATTAAAGATTATGCGAGAAAATTTTGGATGTAGACACAATCACACAACGCAGAGAAAAATGTAAAAACTTGAAACATTAAATTTCAGTTATGAAATAAATTTAGTTATTCGGATGCAATACACCACTGCACAATCCACCTGTCTAGGTCGGACCATTTTGTTAAAATCCCCGACGTTCACTGAATAATGCGTAAAACTGTAAAAGAAGCAGCCATAAACAACGCATCCTCAGAAACCAGAGCCCGTAACACTTCACTAGGCCGTTGTAGCCACAGTTGCCACAAGATGCCCTCGTTTTTATGCTTTACCTCTCACGTGTTTTGTTTTTATTGCGTTTTTGTAGTGGATAAAACTCGTTCGACACCCCAAGCCGTCTCAGCCATAACACTGAAATGAAACACTTTGTAAGCGATTCGTATTTTTTCACAGAATGCTGTTTTGTTTTACTTAAAGTCTTGACTGTTGTTTGATTTATTATTCTGATTTTCAAAAGGGAAGAACTGTCTGATATGCAAAATCGTGTGGGAAGCACCAAAACATTTTCCATTTTTGGGGAAAATAAGACTCTTGATTCAAGAAATTCACGAAATAAATTAGGAATCCTAAGATTTACAAAGAATAATTTGCTTTTAATAGATGTCAGTTTTATATTGGGATAAGTCTGAAATAATCCTTTTATTATTTTTAATAGGGTATACACAGGAATGTTATGAATTATTATTTGAATGCTGAAAAGAAATGCCAACATTTGAATATTCAGCAAAACTGATGGTGTGTAAAAAATTTTAGTTGAAGAATATTTCGGAAATAAGGTTTCATTCTCTGGAAAGAATGTTTTAAGCTCGTTTTATGAATGGCTGCAGAGTTATTGTTGGCATTGAGTCTGCAGTTGATAAATACACAGGGAGGCGTAAATGCCATTTAAAAGAGAAGAACTGTAAAAATTCCATTTAATTTCTTATCGCTTTCGTGCCAGTGTTCAATTTATGTACAAATATTTGTAGTCTAAATTTATGTATATTCGCTATAGAATTGAAGTTTCAGCAATGAATAAAGGTGGTTGTAAAAAAATTGTAAGTAATTAACTAAATTCTAGAAACGCAAGCATAATTATGTTTTTTAAATGGGTATTTTACTAAAATCAAACAATTTAGCTGAATTTTTTTTCGATAAAGTGTATAATTAGTTTAATATCTCAGAAAATAGCAAATGTAAATTTAAGAAAACCAATTGCTTAATAATTAACATTAATATTTAACATTAAAAAAATCTGTGGATTTTTTTTTTTTGCATCATCATTTTAAGCTCTTTCAATGACATTTTATATATGATTTTAAGATCATACATTTCGTTAAACACATTACATTGAAATCCCCATCACTATTGCGTTTGCTATACTCAATGAACTATCAGAACAAATCAAACTTTCTAAATTCAGTAACGAGACAAAAACATCTGCTGAAGAAAATGAAGTAATCGCATTACTAACTAGCTATAAACCGCTATACAATAGGCCGGGATAGCCTGGTTGGTAGAGCGTCGGATTCGCGTCCCTTTGGTTGCGAGTTCGAACCCGCCGGCCGAAGATTCCCCGCGTGCTTGGTGGCTGACGCGCGTTAAATCTGTCGTGGTCACAAAGTCCTCCATGTCGAGAGTAATACCACTGGGGGTACTGGATCAGGGGTGGTCGTTCTCTGATTCAGGTCTAAATTACGATCTGTGAATGAAATGCGTGAATGATGTCTTCCCCGTAAAAAGGGTTGTGACGTGTGTGCATGTAGCTAAGTCGTTCTCTTGGCCCTAGATGGCGCTACTATTGAGACAAGAGGCGCTCCCCTGAGGCTTAAATCGGCTGTCTCCGACAGCGGGGCTTGCCCATGGCAAGTGCCATTTGAAACAACAACAACAACCGCCATACAGGATGGCGGTTGTTGTTGTACAGGATGGGGCGGAAAAACCTGGACTAATAAATTTTAATATAACTTGATTAAAAATAAACAAATTAACAAAATATAGCAAACAGTAATAAGATTAGACATTTTCTGATAAATAAATCTAATTGGTTTCAAAGTGATCGGTTTTTGCAGTGATGCAGAGGCGCAAAAGGTTAGTGAAATTTTCAGCAATGGGCCGCAAGTATTCTTCCTTTAATCTATCCCAGTCCCGCAGAAGCCATTGCTTTAGAGAGTCTAAACTTTTATGCCGTTTAATACAAGCCTTAGACTTCAAAATGAACCATATACTTTAATCATGGGATTGAGATTCGACGAGTATTGTGCCCATTTTCCAGATGATATCACGTCCAGAAGATTTTCCTTCCACCACCCTTCTGTCTTTTTAGCGTTGTCAACTGATGCCGAGTCTTGTTGAAACTACCATTTTACATTTCCGAAGTGTGTTTTGGACACAGAAATATAAAAGATTCTAAAATGCCCAACTGGTACACTTTATGAATTATTTTAGCCCCTGCATCCCCAAAAACCAGAGATGTTTTGAAGCTTTCGCAAATTCCACCCCAGACACTGACCGACTTTGGATTTTTGCAATGTTCGACAATTGCTGAAGTGCTTAGTGCATCTACAGACCAGAACCTACAGTTCTATTGAGTTACGAGCTTTTGGACAGTAAAGAGCTTCTCATAAATGAAACGGAATCTTTCTCAATGCTGACATCCGGCCCGTTTCAAAAGTTTTCGGCGTCTTTGGAGCCGTACGAGTTTTTTTCATCAGTGAGAAGCTGAAATTTCTGAACCTTCTAAGGTTTCAATCGAACTCTGATTTTAGCATTCGTTGCATTGATCGGTTCCTTCTTTCCAGTTCACCAGCGATCATTCTCATGGAAACCTTCGAACTTCATTGAACGCGACTTTTGATAACCTTACGGCTACTGAAAGAATTCACCTTACGTTTTAGTTCACTTCCTGAACTACGATCATTATCAAGCTCTTTTGAAACGATAGATTGCTTCAGACACTATTTGCCGAGGCACATTAAGCAAACGAACGACTTGATACTGTTCGTTTTCCAACTTTAAAATAGCATATCTTTTGCTTCGCATTGTAAAAAGACTAAAACTCAGCACATAAACCAAAAGATGCATTATAAAATATAATTGAAGTGGTAGACTTAAAGAAATGAACAGATTTTTTTTAAAATGAAATAATAGAATAAAAGTTTGTCCGAGTTTTTGTGCCACACCCTGTATAAAACGCAGTTAATGCGTGAGCTCAGCTATAGCCGATACTATGTAGTGCTTGAAATTTTTATAAATTGTAAATTTGTGTGAATCTATGAGTGTATAGATCTACAGGGGCTTTAATTTCAGCTTTCTTTATTCGAGTCATAGGAGGGCTCAAGTATTTGTTGAGAAACCATTGATTTTTATTTATTTATTTATTTATTTGTGCATACGGCTACAAAGGATTTCTCCATTATCAATTAAATATATATAATTTTTACATCTTATACTTTCAATTAATACATTGGAATGAGACAACACCTCTATTCTGGTAATAACACCTGCAGCTTCCTTCGCCATTATCATTCAGAACCCTCAAACCAATAAGTGTGGAAACAGATTTCAATATAGATCAATATTCAGCCCAGTGCATAGCAGAAGTACTATTCTCTACAACTGCTAAATCATTTGTCAAAGCTCAATTCATTTTGAAAAGCCAGTTTAAGTCTAGCTGAATCGTTACTATATTACGCTTTTATGAAGATGATATATATAAATAACACAACAGAATCCTTTGACCTTTATATTAAATGTCCTTATGAATTTGACTATTGTTCTTCATTCAAAATGTGAAAGACAAAACTTTGACTTCGAACAGAACAAACTGGATCCTCAACTCGACATTGTAAGTCTGTAATCGCAAATGATGCAGTGTCTGAAATTGGTTAGTAACAATCAAATCAAAGGTCAGAACTTGGTATCTACTGAAGATATTTTTCAAGTAAATGTAAATCTTTACATATTATATTGTTGATGCTTTATTTATTATTATTTTTTAACCCCTTCGCTGTTTTTATTTTCCTTACTATGAAATTAGATGAAGTTTTTAATTTTGGGAATGTTTTGTTGTTTTGATACAAATGAAAATTCATATAGAACACTTGAGATATTTATTTATTCAATATAACTTTAGAAATCATTATAACAATTGCGAATAGCTTAATTGGTGTTTAAAATTGTGAAAATGAAATAAATGGATGCACGCAGTCGTACGGGCAAACCGGTTAAGGGGTTAATTGAACAGTATCGTTCAAATTGAAAATATTTTCGGCCTAGGTTCCTAAACATTTCTTTCCCAAATCAATTTAGTTATAATAATTCAGTGAATTGAAATTTCTGGTTTTATTCTTCTGAAGGCTCAGAGCACTTCTGTACAGCCGACCACCCTGTTGTCAATGAACGAAGCCGTATCGATATGATTTGATGTGGCTGACTGCTGTAAACTTAATATACTCAATTGTGCATTGTCTGCTAAGCATAATACAACATATTATAGTAGTGTACGGACTATATTTGATCATCTATATCTATTTCTGCAAAAGCTAAATCATTTAATTCAAGGCTTAAATTATTGTGAAAAGGCAATTTAAGTAGTGTTAAATTCAAGAACTATCGTTACTTTTTATAAAATTTATACACTTAAATAACAGAGTAGAATCCTATAAAACCTTTATATTAAATGTGCTTATGGATTTGACTATTGCTCTGAATTCAAAATTTGGGTAAAGATATGGGCCTCGATCAGTGCAGGTCGAATCCTCAACGTGACAGCATAGAGCTTATAATCGCAAGAGAATAAATGTTTAAGATTAGTTCACAACAAATCAAATTAAAGCTCAGAGCCTAGGATCTGTCGAAAATATTTCTGAAGTAAATCTAACTCTTTTACATTATATTGTTAACGATTTTTTTTTAAATTCAATATCATTTAAAGGCAAAATATTTTTTAAAGTCAGAGCAAGGGATCGATTGAAAATATTTTTTCAAGTAAATGTGACTCTGCACATTATATTGTTGACATTTTTAAATAAAAAAATTAAACATTATCATTTAAATTTAAAATATATCCAGCCTGGGTTCCTAAGCATTTCTTTTTCTCATGACAAACACCAGATCAATCTAGTTATAATAATTCTGTGAATCCCTTGAAATTTCTAATTTCATTTTTCTGAAAGCTTAGTATAAACTATTATCCCTTGATCACTAAATATAATACAACATATTATAACAGTGGGTGAACTGTATTTGTTCGTTCATACCTATTTCTACAGAGGTTAGTTCCTTATCAAAATAAAAAATAATAATAGCATTCTTATCGAACATTTATTATGGTGGTTTGTCTGGAGATCACTCCGCCTTTGCTCTGAGGTCAGTATAGCCATTATTCGTGGACACGCAGAAGGATTAATTCCTCTTTATGGATCATCAATGGGTGGAAGCTATTTCTACACTTCTGTTCGTATAAAAATTCTTTCCTCCAAACGTAATCGCAAGAAAGGTGAGATGATGGTCTAAGGAAAGCAGGGATAAGAGGGAGAGAGTGTTTCGGCAAATGAAAAAATGAAATGGATCGCGGTTTCATTTATCATCTGCTACTCGCTCATGATTATCATCCTCGGTAACATAAAACATACTGGTATCGGAAAAAAGTTAGTAGAGTTGAGTTATTGTTTTGCTTCTTCTCCTTGCCTCTGTATGCCAAGCCATTCGCCTTCTCAAGGATGTGCATTCAACCGTAGAAAATGAAGCAGTGCTTCAGTAGTCAATTTATTTCTTGATATGTAATCCTGATTGGTATGTTATATTTATGGCTATTTACATTGTATTCTCTTTTTTTCTCTCTCACTTTATTATTTTGCTAGCTATCTTTGGCGGCTGAAGTCCGCATAATCATTGCGGCAGAAATTTCAAGAAATCTCTTATGTATAACTTTATCCTATTGATTTAGCCTGCAAATTATATTTAACACTAGGTTTACCTTGAGTTGGCATACACCTATTTTTACCAAAGGGATTAAAATGACCCCTTTTGATAAGGAAAAATTATAAATTGACTTATCTATTATGAAGTTAATGTTGAAAAAACTTTTATATTTTCGATATATTTGTTGAGGTGTGCTGTGATGAAAAGGCAGTTCCTCTGTGTTTATTCACTAAAAAAAGTGTTTATTTTCTAATATAAGTCTTCAAGACCATATATTCTTCTACCATAATCTTCTACCAAAACACTGATTCGCACGTCTTTTTTCCAACAACCTATAATAGCTTCTATCTGACTGACTTTCGGCTTCGGCTTCTTGCTTCTTATACAAGCACAGTTTACTAGCACATACTTATTTCTCTATTTATACCTATACCTATGTGCGTCCCTATCAAGCGTTACATATTTAAATATAAATGTATGTATTCTCAACAATATTTATTCGAATGGTCAAAATCACCCCTTCGGTAAAAGAAGGTATACTATATGTATTTCTCCGAAACTAAAAAAGGAAAAGATAATATTTGCGATTACATGTCTTATAAATGTAAGTAAAAATTAATTAAAATATTCTCATAAAATATGGCAATAATTTTCTTGAAGAAATTAACGTAAAGTTTTCTCAGAGGGACCAAAATGATTTCGTAAACCTAGTGTTAAACTTCAAATTTTAGAGAACAAAATATTATTTGCTCATCACGATCAATGAGGAAATAGATATGCGAAGATCACCATCGTGGAACTTTATAAGCGATGATTAGATCCTTCAGAGACATTTTGCATATTGCATGGTGCAAGGGCTCAAATACACTGGTTTATATTTTTATCATATCGAAAAATGACTTGAATAGGAAGATATTAAAAATAGTTATCCCCAATTCATTTTTTTTCATTAAGTTTTATTTATAATAAAACCTTCAAATTTTTAGGAATTTTAAATTCAGGAATAATGATGGTTTATTTATCTGGTAAGCAGATAAATCAAACAAACCACATACAAATTCATACACTTCTAACATATTCATGCGCTCTAATACTCTAACATATTCATGCGCTCTAATACTCTAACATATTCATGCGCTCTAATACTCTAACATATTCATGCGCTCTAATACTCTAACATATTCATGCGCTCTAATACTCTAACATA
>JAPMOR010125231.1:1914-16210 GCA_026543865.1 Argiope aurantia
TATGTTGCTCCCAATCAAAAAAATTCCCCCACAGATTAAATTTTATAAAACTTCTCAAAGACATAAGAGGAGACAATCATTTCATTAAAAAAATGGGAAACGGCAAAGATTAAAAGAAAAAATATTGATGGTATAGAGGAGATTGCACCTTTACAATCATATCCTGCGGGAGAAATTTCTAAATTCTTTAGTCGTGATGAAAAAAGTAATGATGATCCTGATGGTCATAAAAAGGAAATTATTCCTTTAAAAGCTTATTCTGCTAGAGAAAATTCTGTATGTACTAGCCTTATTATATTCAATAAATTTAGTAAGATGAATGCAGATAATCCTACTGCAGCAGTAGTAACTATTAATAACATCAATCTTTCTTTTTATATATTAAAGTCTTTAGATCCTTTTGTTACTCGGAAAGAAGAGAATTATCTAAAGTCTATGTCACTGAGCTTTAAGATGGGTTGGCTTTATGATTCTGTTATTGATGCTTTTCTTTTCCTGTTAACTGAGAAATTCAGAAATTGTAAAGCAATAGAATCCTTGCAATCAGTTTTAATTTTTAATCAGAAGGATATTCTTAAATTTTCTTGGATTCAAGAGTTGCCAAATCTAGATTTATTAATTATCCCTGTCAATTTAAATTGTCATTGGACTTTGATTATTGTTAATATAAAACTTAAAACATTTGAATATTTTGATCCACTTGGTGGCAGACCAAGTAGCAGTAATAATACTGCAATTTTGATTAGAAAGTGGTTTAGGATTTTAAATAAATTACTTAATTCAGAAAGCCACTGGCAGATAGTTTTTCCACCTCATATAAAACAAACTGATGATTTTAATTGTGGAGTTTATATAAGTTTTTATGCACATCAAAAATTGGATAATTTTCTTTAACTCAGGACTTCAACATACTTTCATTTAGAGCCCTAATGTTTGAACAGATTACTAAAAACTTAATTTTTAAATCATTTATTGCGAAAATTTTAATTTTGATATTAATTTAAAAATAATTAAATTTGATTAATTGTTAATCTTACTTAATGGGAATTCTCTTATCCCTTCTAAATTTAAACACCATAAACAAATAATTCCCAATGGTTAAATTTTAAGTGATTGTCTAAAGATTTTTAGCTTTCTCTTAAGCTTAACTTTTAGGAAGTTCTTTTATTATTAGTTTCACAGAAGATTTAATGCAAGTTATAATTGCTAATCTCTGTGAGAATAGATAATTTTGGAAATGGAGTGTCTTGATGGTGTCAAGAAAAGGTAAGTGACTAAATACAAAAATTTAAGTTAATCACATATTCAAAATAAGGAAGAAACAAGCTCCTAATGGAAGCAATATACTAAAAACGAATTTTAATGTAAATATATGATTGTGATACTTTAAATTGTTCTTGTCTCATTTTAATGGGTTTATTAAATGTTGTTTGTCATTTAGTGAAAGTAATTTGAATCAGTATATCAATAAAAGCTCACTGTGACCAAAATAGTATAATTTTTATAAGAAAAATAAAATTAATTTTTTACACTGCAGTTTATATTGTATGTATTTCAATTTATTTATTTTCTCCTATCTTAAAATAAAGGAACAAATTCCCAATGGTTTAGCTGAAAAGATTGTCCAGAAATTTCTGGCTTTCTTTTTAAGCTTTTAACTTTTAGGAAGTTCCTTTATGAAAAGTTTAGTATTGGGATAAATCCATACAAGAAATTGTGGTGAAGCTTATAAGCCAGATAACAACCTCTGGAAAGAGTGTACACTTTTGTCTAGTGGTCTTGTTATTCGGCTACAAACCCCAACGTCACGAATTTGATCCTCATCAATTTTTCCTCATTGATGACCCTGGCTCTGAACTAAATAATGTATCCAAACAAGAATTCAAGAAATAAAGCAGTAAGTGACAGCTAAGAAATGGAACATTTTCCATGCTGTAGCTGTGTTGTATATAAAAATGAAAACAGATCATTTGGATAATATGAAAGGAATTATATTTCATTTGTTTAGTGTACATTATTATAAGGAGGGGGCATAGAAATCTGTATAAAACTTATTTAGATGTAGATGGTTGAAATATATATAGAAATTTATAATGTTATATTATATATTCATTGTCTGCATATTTCATCACTTTGTCATGCTTGTTAAAAATCTGCAAGGACATTGCTGAGCTTGATTTTTCTTCTTTCAACTCATATAAAGATTACAGTTTTCTCACATTCTGAAGGGAAACAAAACAATAAGAATATGTTATATTATTACTTGTCACAAATTGAAGATTTTTAATGATTCTCTGTTATTTTATTTTTCCATTTATACTTATTACTTAATGATTTCTTTTTACATAGTTAATAAACATAGTTAATCTTTAGTTATCAATTAATTTTATAAATGTCTCCCAGATACAGTTTTCTTTTCGTAATTTTGCAAATGAAACAAATTTATAAGTGCTTGGAGTAGTAATATAAAATCAGTAAACAATAAAATTCATCTATTTTTTGGCACATTGGAGTACTGGGAGAATATCATATAGTTATAACTTGAAAGAATAAAAGTGTCAAAATAGAAACACATTTTATATTTAACAAAATTATTTATGATTTTGAAGATGTGTATTTTAAAAAAAGGAATTATACAGTGGCAATAAACTATCTAGCTAGGTAAAAAAAAGTACTGTTTCCTGATTTTATGTTTTATATAATTTAATACACAGCACATTTTGCAGTGTCTTGTTTGGAGTCAGTTGACTGAATATTTTTTGGGAAATGTGACTAGATTATTGCCAATATCCAACGTAAAAGGCCATGTCTATGAAGTTAAGAATAAATAAACATCTTTTTAGTCTTTTTTTTTTTCATAATGCAATGAAGATATTTGTTAAATATTGTAAAATTTTTAATTATGAGTTAATATTTTTATAAGTAAAATAGGTATGTGATAAATCCTAATTTTAAAATGTAGTAACAAGTGAATCATTAAAAAATCAGCTCATTCAGTTATAAAACTTTTCCTGCCAAATGCTAATATTGATTGTTTATGCTCATAGGGTGTGAGTGGGAAATTTCAATGGAAAAAAGAAAGGTAGAATGTGGATACTGGATATTATGACTATAATCCCTGCTTTTAAACTTTAAGCTTGAGAAAATAAGTTCTTGACTTTTTTTTTTTCTTTCTTTCTTTCTTTTCTAGGGAAGAGCTGATTTTCCTTTTTTTTTTCCTGTGAATTTCAGAAAGAATAAGTACCAAATTTATAGAAAAAAAGATTAATTAAACACTGTTCAAATTCTGTAAAAAAGGAAGTCTCTCATAATATATGAACACTATATTTGGACTAGTTTTTCCTTACTAAATTTTATTTGAAGGCTATATTATTGCATGCAATTTTTTTGGTGAATTAAATATATTGGATATGAAACACTCTGTAAAATTAAGGTAATTTTCATTTTTTAAGAAATGAGGTTTCGTTATAGTCTTGACAAGTTTTTTTTTTAACACATAAACAGTCTGAAGAATTAAGAATTGTATGAATTTTTTATCCAAGAAATTTATATCCTAATATTGAAGACAAACTATTTCTTTTTATCTAAATGATGAATGGAACAGCTTGTCACTGAAATATTAAGCAATTTTTATTTTTAAGAAGTCAATCATGTGGTTATTTCTTTTAATAATTTTTCACATCTGATAGTTTAGCAAGTTATATTCCTTGCATTGTTTTTATTCATAACAAAAAAAAAGTTAATTTTAATGAAAAATATCTTTAACAGAGTATATGTTGATAGTCTGAATACAATTCTGCAGTGCCTGAATATGACCTTTTTATTAAATAGACGACTGCTTAGGTCCATCTAGGGTTTTTTTTTGTGGTATTTCCGATAGTTTAAATTTGTACTGTCGCCTAGTGTACAAAAGCCCTGCAAACTTAATTATTATTATAATTATTGATATTAATTTTAGAATATTTTTCTAGCAGTTCGTTATTTACTTTGAGGGCATTGTTCTACCGAAAGTTTTATGTTTTGTTGTTCCATAATTAAAAAAAAAGCTGCATTATAATTTAAAATAAATATATCAAATCTATAAGTAAATATTATTTAGATTGTCTTTAAAAAGTCTCACTTTTAAAACTTATTTTGTGTTGAATTCTTCGAAAATTTAATTTGGCATTGCGATATACTGAACTTTAGAAAGTGATCTGCAATAAAAATTTTTTGCTATTTCAGTTTGATGAAATTTTCTTCTTAAAACTGTTTATATAGATATTGTTGAGGAGAGAAAAAGAGAAACGACCCCTAGAGGGTTTAATTGACATTCGAAGACTTCGTTTTAGTTCGGTTCACTATCTGACTTAAGATCTTCAACTTCTTGGAAATGTTCTTTATAAGAATTTTTATGATTATGAATGGGTTTATTTTTCCATATCACTCCTTTAAAGACTTTCATTCTAAATTTCACTAAACGTTATTCTGTCTGCCTACTAAAAACACAATTGCCCCAATGATAGAAAATCGTTTTCAGCTAATTTTTTTTAGAATTGCAAATAAGTCCTTTAATTCGACTTTAAGAATACATTGTAATCAGAGACGTGTTGAAAAGAGAGGGGATTAGTGCTCCTAAATTTTTTTTTTCCCGAACTTGCTCCACTTTTTCGTACTTTTCATGATAATTCGACTGGAATATTTTTTTGTTTGATTCCTCTGATTTTATTGGACCGAAAATAATTACTAACAAATATACTTAATATCTTTGGAATGTGTGTGAGTATAAATCCACTTACTACAGATAAAAAATTATAAAGTATATTAAAAATATTTTCAAAATTTTATATAAATTACAGGTAAAAACACGCACGGCAATAAAATAATTTCATCAAAAAACTCATTTTTGTATTTTAAAAATAATTTAAAAAATGGTTTGTGTCTGATATGCTTCAAAATTACTGAAGGAAAAATTTAAAGTTTTAAATAATGTTTAAGTGAAAAATCTAATTCAAATTTTGAAAAACTCTTTCTTAATCCTTTAAAAGGTTATTTTTTTACACAATCATGATTTGTTAAAATATTTTTATGATTGAATTTGGTTTAAGAAAAGTGACTCATTTAGCTAATTACATTAATTAAATTTGGTTACTTGATAATTAAGTAACAAATCAAGACACACTATTTTATGTGAAATAAGGAACTGAAGCATCTAAGTTCCTGTCTTATAGAAAATTTGTCACCTCAGGGGTTCACCTTCTTTAGATGGGAACAGGTGCCCCAATCCCGAGGTACCCAGGGATCTTTACTCTTGCTTCTCTCTTCCTACTCTCCTCTATCCCTTTTCTTTATCCCCTTCTCTCTTAAAATCCCCCCTTCCCCTTCTGTTTTCTTCATTCCTCCATCCCTCGACGGTAAACGAGAGAGCTCGCCATGAAAAGCTGTCGCCGCTCTGTTTGCTTCTTGCTTCGCATGGACAGCCAAAAACCCCCATGTGTTAGCCGTGCGTGGCGACCCTTTAGACGGGTGGTACATTTCGGTCCTTGATGTATCAATCTACCGGTATCCAAGATATTTGACTGGGTTGCTCAAGGGGATCAAGAGAAAGGGTTACTCCTTGGGCGTTGAGGGGGGGGGGTCACTGTCCCCGGTGGTGACTGAGCGCTAAGGCTGGGAATGGCCAGAGCCGGTGGCTGCCTTCCCTTGTTGGGCTCCGTGGAGGGCAGTGCCGTCGTGGCCCGAATTTCTTTTCCCTTTTTGCATGATACTTTGCCATGTTTACCTATCACTGAAGATACTAGATTTCTAATATTACACACACCAAAGACCTTTCATAGTTCAAAGATTGATTTCTTCATTTATTGGTGATGTCAAATCTACTAAAAAACTTCCATCCGGGGATCTCCTTATTCAGACCTCATCATAAACATGGATTGCTACGATGCAGAAATTAACAAAACGCGGAGACTTCCCTGCATTTTTCTCGAGGAGTCATCTCTGATTTAAATCTTTTTAATTGTTCGGAGAATGAACTCATACGGGAATTGCATTCCCAAAAAGTTTGTGCAGCTCATCGCATAAAAATTAAACGTAATGGTTCATTCATTCCAAACAAAACATGTCATTCTAACTTTCAGTAGTCCGGAATTTCCGAAATTTATACGTGCTGGCTATATACAATCCAAAGTTAAACCATATGTACCGAATCCTCTGCGTTGCTTTAAATGTCAGAGATTCGGACATTCCCAGGGAACTTTCCATGGCAGCAGTCGATGTGCCAAATGCTCAGCTGATGTTCATGAAACTTCAGTGTGTAGCTGACAGACCTTCAAATGTTAATGCTCTGGGCTCCATCCTGCTAATTCCAGTGACTGTCCTAAATGGAAAACGGAAAAAGAAATTCAAAGCCTGAAAGTTAGAAGAAATATTTCATACGCAGGAGCGAAAAAATTTGTTTTAGACAGAACACCCAAACCTGGCCTTATTATAGTGCCGCCATAAGTTCAATTAAAATGCATTAGTTCTCAGATCGAATTACTTTTGTGGTCAGTTTTACCAAACCGATGCGCAGATGTGAAATTAATTTGTCTATGCATTGGACACACAAGGTATACACATTGACATTTGCTGTTTGGTGAACAGGCTCCTCATTGTACGAACTGTGGAGTTATCAATTCTATTGCACATATTCTTAATGAATGTCCTAATTTTACTTCTGATCGTTTAACTTACTTTCATTCGCCTATTTCAAATTTACAGGACCTGGTGGGTGAGAAACCTCACTCAAAACCTTTTGACTTTTTAAAAGCCCTGGTTTCTTTCATAGCATTTAAAATGTGAGATTTATTTTTATTCTTGTGCCAAATCATAGACCTTTTAAACTTGACGTTTTACAATGTATCTTTGTTTTATTTACACCTTTTACACTTTTATGATGGAACTGCTTAAATATCCTTGTGGATGGCGCAGCTTGTCCTAAATTGTACCTTGTGCCAGAAAACCTAAACTATACCATACCATACTATCGAAAATTTGTGTCAGAACTTAAGTAAACCTACATAACTTCACATAAAAATTGAAATATTTGGGTGGAAGGATATTTTCCATATCTCTTGAAAGGGTTAATGAGCATCAGCAACGTAAGAATTAACTACATGCCGGATTTTGTAGTTGTAGATGCGATGATCTGTTCTGTAAACCATTTTGAATGATTTTTGTCATGCATGTTGAAATTATAAACAGTACACCAGTCTATAAACTCTATCATGTTAGAAATACAATCCAAATCTTTGCACTATGTACCACATTTGAATTCATTAAATTTCTGTTACATGTTGTATCATTTTTATTTTATTAATATTATATTCTTTGTTAGCACAATAAGCAGTAAATGAAAAAAAAAATTGAATGGATTAGAGCCTAATAATTGATAGCAGGTCAAAATTAAACTCTGTAGAGGCATATAGGCAGGCAATACAAGTTTTTTTTTTGGGGGGGGGGGGGGGGGGTCTGAAAGTCTGAAATGTTTTGAATACAAAACGAATTCTAAACTGTAGTATATGAATAATAGCATAACAATTGCTCATTAGAAATCAGCAATTTTGCAATTTCATGGGAAGAATTACAATTATTTCCCTACAATAAGTATTTGTTTTTTCAATTTGAAATATCAGAGATATTTCATAAAATCAGTTTACATTGAACCAGGATTTTACAATATTTATTTATTAATATTGTTTAAATTAAATATTTCCAGAAAATGAAATAACAAAGCATTTAATTTTTGCTAAGTTTCAAGAGAAAGAATTTTGGGATCTTATTTGTTAGAAAGCTATTTTAATTTAAAAACAAATTTTAACAAAATAGCAAATTGTTAAAAGGAATGAAAAATAAATATGACTCTTTTTTTGCTTCACTATATTATGTGAAGAGATGAAGTTGCAATGTAATGTAAATGTTTAGAAACTGAAGATTAATATAAAACCAGGACAAGGTTTATATAAAATTAAGAGATATTTTAAGAACTTAAATTTTAAAACATTTATTTGACACTGAGATACTTGTCAACAAATTTAGTTGTTGAATGGTACCAACTTTACTTGTATTTAAAACAAATTATTAGGAGCTAACTAAGTACTATTTATTATGCTTGCATGAAACTACTTTATAACTTATTTTAAATATACATAATTTCTCAATCCTTTCAAAAAATGTAACATGTATGCATTTTAATATCATATGATGATCATTATATATCTTTAACGAGTAAAATATTGAATTAAAATTCTAAGTGCATTATATGAGGCCTCATGCATCTGTATAAAGCCTACCATAAAAGGATTTAAAAATATTCACCTTCACACGAAAAAAGGTATTCAATAGATTGGCATATTTTACCTTCATGGAATATGAAAGTTTTTGTATTGGATATATATGTTATTGAAAGAACTAATTGAAACCAATTCAGAAAAAAATATGCTGAAATTTTTTTTGAAGAAATATAACACGGCTATTTAAAATTACATTGTGTGTGTGTGTGTGTGTGTATTGCAAAATATTGAGTAAAATGCAGAAAACGTGTTATTAGAAGTATGTCTTTTATTGAAATTTGGATATATTTTAAAATTGTTAATATGAAATAAAGTAAAAGCAGATAGTACTGAAATATTTCAATGTAAATTCACACACGAATTCAATTGCTTGATCTTGATAATTTATATCGAAGGAATAGCAATTAAGAATTGCACAAGTTGTCGTGGCATTATAGTTTGAGAAAGACATTTGTTTGTCTAATTCTGCTGAAATTGCTATTTAATAGAAATCAATGTCTGAGTCTATGTAGTTGATTTTAAAAAGTAAAAAAAAAATATTTTTAAAATACAAATTTTCCTTTTCACTTTGAATATGTTCAATATATGAGAATTTTTTCCTTACATATTCCATTTGAATGCAAAATAAATAAATAAACAAAAAAAGGGCAAAGCTTATTACCACTTGTTATGTAACAATTAGGTAAAATTAGTATTTAATAAGAATCTCAATAATTAGTTGGGCTTAAGGGAACTAAGTGTTATTGAAACAAAGGGGAACAAAAAGTAAAGAGATGAAAGTATTTAAAATTGAGGAAATATGAATATCTGCAGCAATAAAGTTCTGATAAATATGAAGATGATAATCATTGTTAAAATGATGACTCAATACTTGTGAAAACATGATATTGATAGAAAGCCTTCTTTACATGTTCTGCACGAAAAAGAAAAAAAAAATCACTAAAAAAATAAGATCTTTGAAATAAATTTTTAAAAAATCATTGATCTAAATATGCTACTTATTTGGTGCTACATACAAATATACTTTAAATTATAATCATCCCACATGTTACTGAAGATTTCTAAGTTAAAGTAAATGGAATAACATTATGTACATGATAAAAAGGACTATATTTTTATGTTTACTATCCCACATATATAAACAATTTCTCATAAATTGTTTCACATTTCTGTGTTTCAAACCACCTGTGAATTTTCAAACCATTATCTTGGACAAGAGATATCAGTGGTTTAAAGATTAATCAGATAGTATCTGACATACGTTTACTGTTTATCTCCGAAATGTAAACATACACAATCAATCACATGTACGAGTGCATTGCTCATATACATGGATATACGTAGCGGATTTCTTTCGCGAGCTGGGATTGCTCAGTAAGAAAAGTGAATTTTAGTACACATTCCTGAGGTACACATTTCCACCCGTCTTCCTCGTCCAGCGTTGAGCTACAACTCAACATTTAAAAGACAACGCTTATCCCTGTTGCCCCTCTCGGGCAAACGTCCCTACCTGTCGAAAGTAAGGTTTGGGATGGATTCGCCCATCCCATAGGGATAGACGTTGCGATTGAGACGCTAGTACTAACTGCAACTTTTGATATACAGAGAAAACAAATTTGGTAATAGATGTCGTAGTTTGAATTCAACTTCTTTTCTTAACTTAGAAATAATAGTAAGTAAGTTTTAATAGATTCAAAACTCATTTTCTATTTGAAAGAGCTTATTTTTTGAGGATTTAAAAGTCGTTATATATCGCTAAAATAAGATTGTTGTTCTATTGAAAATTTAGTGCTTGCTTCTTCAGTAAATAAAAAGCGCCCGAAACTATTGTTTCTATTCTTTTTAAGAATCTAATATATATATATATATATATATATATATATTTAAATATATATTTAAATATTAAATGAAGCCAATGCAAATTTTTTGTGCGATTTATAGTTACATGAAATTAATTGCTATGAAAATATATCATATAGGTATAGAGCAGTTGACAAATGAGAAAAATAATCAATGGCTGTTTTTCCCACACCATGTTATTTACATTCTTTCTCCTACTGTTGTTTTGAAATTATGTTGTATAAATTTCAATTTTCAACTTACAATATTGATTACTCATATTTTAATTTTATCAGTTTACATAAATTTCAACATGTAAAAACATAGAATGATTAGTGAATGTAAGAAAAATAAAATGTATTAAGTATTTACATGAATGTCAGAGATGTTATATTTACTGTTTTATATAATCCACTGGTAAACTAGAAATATTGCCAATAATTTTAAGCCCAAATATTATTTAGAATTCCAAAACCTAGAAGAGTTCTCATTGGTCTGTTATAACAAACTGACTGCCCACAGCAGAAACTAGACCATTGATTATTCTCTAATAGTAAAGCAGAATTGGTTAGTGTTCCAGGCCTATAAAATGACTGTATTGTTTCCTCAAAATCTCGTTTCTCTCTAAGCATGAGAAAATCATTCAATCCAGCTTCTTGTATGGCTTCATCATATGTTAAAAAGATGCAAGAATTGCAATAAAAATTACTAGGATTATATGTGGCAAGAAATTGTAAGCAAATAATTCACATGCTGAAGCTTTCAGTGGAAATGAAACCGAAAATATCTGTTAAGTAGAATATGACAGTGCGGTTTCATTAATTAAGAAACATAATATTCTTTGAAGATAAAGAACTTGATTTAAAGAAAAGTACTTACCCATCAAAATAGTATTAACAATTATATCAGTAAAACCTCATTTCCTATTGTGCATATTCCTATAAAATTTATTTTTAAGATAATAAAATAATCCATGCATTCCAGTGTTCTGAAGAAACTGAGCTCGAATGTTGTTAGGAATAAGAGGATTTGAAAATGGTTATTGAAAGTGTGAAATGTTACTACATGTGTTTTTAGAAGTTCTGCATTACTATCAATTTCAAATTTTTATGGAATTTTGATTAAAATAATCACAAAAGACTATATGAATTTACATGTTATCCTGTCAGTCATTGAATTATTAGACCTATTTGAGTAGTAATATAATAGCAACTCTTTTAATTATAAAAATCAAAAAGAATTTTGCTGTGAAAGATATTAAAGCTTTTTGAAATATATTGGCTCATTTCATTCTGCTAGAACAATATAATCAGTTAATTCTATTATTCTAAGTGATATGGTATCTAATTTTAATCTATCTAATTCTAAGAGAATAAAAACAAGGAATCCAAGTTTAAGAATTTCAGAAATCATACATATTTGAATTCTTAAATGAAAGATGACGATTTCAAGTTGACGAGGATTGATCTGCAAACAGAGTATTGAAAATATTTATTTTTTCTGCCATCAATACTTGTTAAACATTTAACATAAATCACTTCATTAAAACATAAATTTGTGTGTATATGGAATAATATGGTTGAATTCTTTTGAGATTTAATTATGAAAGCAATTCTGATCTTTTTATGGAATTAAAATTAGAAAGTTCTAGATATAATATGATAGTAGATATTTGTATGATAATATGAAAATTAATAACTTTCTGATTAACTTTTCTATAATAAGTTTTTTTTATCTTGTTGTTTTTTGGGTTTCTTTTCTTTAATAACATAAATTGTGAAAACACACACAGACACACGCATATATATAGAGAAAGAATAATTTTCACAGATGTATGTCTAAAAAGATGATTCTTTTAGAAAAAATTTCAATTAATTTTTTTAAGGGAAGGCAAAGTTTTTATGTTGGTTGAAGTTAGAATGTGTTCATTCACAACAAAACATATGAGGAAACTGATTTTGCTAAGGAAATCTTATAGAAGTTCTTTGATACATATCAATTTAGAAAATGGAATTTTGATTAATTTGAAAGGAATGTGTGGGTGTTTGTATTTATTATCCGTTTATTTGTAGTGTGAGAAACACAGTGTTGGCAATTTTTTACAGACATGTTTGAAATAATCAAATGAAAAGGTATAATTTACATCAGGGAATAATAGAAAATTCTAGAATAAAGTAATTAGGCTAATTTAAGTGGAACATTAGAAAATTAATGAGGGTTTAAATTCATATATTATTATATTATATATATATATATATGTTTTTATTTAAATTCCACTACACAGATGCATGTATATTGACATGAATAATGATCTATTTAACCATTAATTGAATTATTTCGAAATTTAAATAATCTATAATAAAGTATTCTTTTGGGTTTTAAAATGATTTTTGTTTGCTATTATATATTATTAAACTTGAGACTGTACTTGTTTATAATGTATATTTTTAGTAAGAATTTTCTCTATTAATTTTCATTCATTAATTTCTCTATTAATTTATTTCATTATAAAAATTATTTTGTATTCCTGCATTCTATCCAGGAATTAAATTCTGCTATTAAGAAGCTACATTTTTTTCTGATATAGGTTTTTTTATAGGTGATAAATTTTTTTAATATTAGAAAAATCTTCTACTTTTTTGCTTGATTTGATACAGAGAAAAAAAACCTTTACTAAGTTTTTTTTTTTTTTCCCACAATTTTTGCCATATCTTGTATGCATTGTTTGGTGAATTTAAGCTGATTTATCATCAGGAGAAAACAAAACATACTAACAGTATTAAGTACAAAATCCTATTTTATAAGTTCTGAAATATGCTAATTAGCTACAGTTTTTAAAAATTATAATAATCTTTTATTTGTTTATTTTGCATTGTTGTAATCATCTTTGGCTTATCTTGTTTGCATTGTTTTGTGAAATTAAACTAGATAATCACCATGAAAAACAAAATGTATTTATTTTAAAAGGTCAGAAGTGTACTTTACAAATACTGAAATATGCTAAGGTAATATAAATATAGATAGAGTAGGATGCAGTAAAATGATCTTAAAATTAGTTATTTTCAACTTTATGGAGATCATACCAAAGAAGTTGTATAATTTTTTTCTGACAATGTGAGGGTAGGAAAAAAATCCAAAAATGACCGCTTAAAAAAGGACCAGGCCTAAGAATTAGATTGTTATAGAGTTTGCTGTATAATTAAAAATAGCTCTTTTGTACTGGATTTAATATTACAGAAGATTTTTTGCAAACTTGCTATCTTGTCTAGTTGGAAATGAGTTCTTAGTATATGAAACGGTATGCTGCTTCTCTACCAAGATTTAGTTAAAAAAAAAAAAAAAATCTTCTCCGTGCTATAACAAGCTTTGATTTTTACTGTTTTTACTCTTGAAAAGATTTTTTTTTTCTGTTGCAAGAGCATTATTTTATTTTCATAAAAATTGATATTTGTTAGTCTTTTAAAATGAAAAAAAAAATATCTTTGAACCATTAAAACCGATTACAAAGATTAGATAAGTAAAAAAAAAAAAAAAATATGGAATTTCATGACCATAGGCAAATGAGAGCACTCGTGCCTTTTCCTGAATTTATGTGTTTTGGGATACTTATTTCATCATGTATATAAATCAGAGAAGCACCAATTTTAATGCGCAGATCTCAGGAATTTCTTTAATTGCAAATTGTGGGAGAAAATAATATTTATATTTTTGTTCACCAGAGACCTGGCACGAAAAGGAATAATTCTGCAATTCATATTTTGTCTAAAGTGTGCAGTATATGATCCAACTTTTCATTCTTTCTTTGATCTTTTTCTAAATAGTTGCACTAGGGTTGTTGTTTTTTTGCCACTAGATTTTTTAAACACTTTACATTTACATTCTGAGCGCTCTTTATGAAGACAAGCTGCAACCAGATCTGCTGTTAGAACTTCCCTGCATATATATATATATATATATATATATATATATATAAATTATTTTTGCTTCACTAAGCTGGAAGTAATAATTTTGAAAGCATATAGAGTTTTGATTCTTTCAAAGAAGATAAAACAGCTTTTGAAAGAATTGAAATTTTATTGCATTCTTTTGAAACTGAGGTCATTTCACTATCTTATGTTTAAGATGAAGCAAGTATATTGTTTAGTGTT
>JAPMOR010125232.1:858-33591 GCA_026543865.1 Argiope aurantia
CAGGCTGAAGGAAAATGGTGTGCCAAGTATTTTTTCTGACTGCCCAACATATTTCTCATCATCAACATCCGCATTTCGAAAGATTCCTTTAAAAAATAGGTGACGATTACCTGCCTTGAAAGTTCCATAATTGAAAGTTTAAATTTCAAACAGAACTATGACAGCAAGACCGCATTTATTCATTTTAATGAATTAAAAAATTATATTAAAGACCATAACTTTTCTACCTCTTGAACTATTATTGAAAAGAATGAAGATATGTTATTCATTCATCTATCTATTAATGATGGCATTCCTTCCATAACATTTGGTGTAAATATTTACAAGGATCTATTTATAATTGCATCCTTTATGGAAGAAAGGATTTAGAAACATGAGGAATTACCATTACCAATTAAAGTTAATAATATAAATGTAATATTTTTAATCTGGATTATTTTGGAAAGGGTCCCTTTTTAGATTATCAAGCTCAGTGAATGTCAAAATTAATATTATTGAATATGTAATTAAAAATTCAGAAGATGTATTGATTGACAAATGAAAGTTTTTCTTTGAATTTATTTCTTGAACAATTGCCACAGCAGAAGTGTAAACCTGAACGATATAGTTATTCATCAAATATCATATTTACAACTTTATTATTTTACATTTCTCCTCAAGCATACAAATTTTCCAGAAACTCCTATTCCGTGATTCTTCTAGATCCAAGTACTATTCGAAAAATTGGCGACAATTTGAAAAATTCTCCACAAATAGAAGAATACAATAATTTTCTTGTTTACGCCATACATGCCTTTCAAAACTTAAAAGATAATTATCATACTGTAATTCTAATGGTTGAATAAATACATATTAAGCCATTTCTTGCCTATAAAGGAGGAACATATTAGGAACAGCATACAACAGCACTAAATTAACAACTAGTGCACATGTGTTTATGTTGCAAAATCTTTTATCTTCTTATAAAGATGTTATTAAAATTGTACCTACTAATACATTTGATTCTTTACAACTTTTTAATTTAATTATGAAAATTGTAAAGGGGAATGAGGAAATAAGTTTCAAAGTAAAGGGAATTGTAACAGACAATTATTCTATTAATCGAGTAGCAGTGAGCAACTTTACTAATCACCCTAAACTACAAATTAAATATAACCACCCAGTAGATAATTCAAGCCCCCTTTTTTATATAATTGATTCTGTGCACATTCTTTAATGTGTATGAAATATGTGACTCAATAATCATAAAAATGGCTTCTATTTTTATTACCAGATTTTAATTCTTTAATAAATATTTATACTGCCTTTTTAAGAATGTGTGGAAGCTTTATGATTTAGAGTCTAATAACTTGTTAAAATTTGGTTACGGTTTAACTCTTAAAGCTCTGTGGCCAACCTGCTTGGAAAAGTAATATGTAAATTTAGCCTTAAAATTTTTTAGCACTGATGTTGTTCATGGCTTCAATGAGCTTGAGGGAAAAACACCATTTGAAAGCTATAAACAAACATCTCTGTTCATATACTGCTTGACAATTGCTAAGGAACAGTTACTTTTTTCGGAATAATTAAGTACAGACAATGAATGAAGAAATGAAACTAAGTACATATTTAGTAGATTTATTATAGTGCAAAATAGTGCTGATATCGACACATCGAAGAATTAAAAACTTAAAAATAAAAATGATGCACCTTGGATGATTTCCAAACAGCCCCACAAAAATTGATCTTCAGGTAAGAATGATTCAGACATAAGTACCTTAGTAAGATGTGTGATGACCACGGACACTAATGCGCATTTTGTATCTGTTCTCCATGTTCTCCACTGAACTATCGATGAATTCTTGGGGGATATTGTCCCACTCCTCTCTCAAGGCGATTTTGTGCTCTTACACTGGTTCGGATGGTTCTTTGTGAAACACATCTACCAAGAGCATCCCAGGCATGTTCGATGGGATTTGGGTTGGGAGATTAAGCAGGACATTGCATACGGACAATATTTTCACTTTGCAGTGTGTCCGATACCACAATGCCTCTGTGTTGCCGCGTATTATCGTGCTTTGTATACAACCGGAGTGCTTTGTATAGAACACTTTTGATGAAAATTTTCAGAAGTGTGCATGTATATTTTTATCCCACAAGTTTGTGATTTCTGTTGTTGAGTGATTTTAGAAATTTGAGGGAGGTGGTAAATGCGAACAATTGATTCATTTTTGACTAATCACATATCTCTCACAACAAGAGTCTAAGTCTCAATAAATATGTGAACGACACACGACCATAATAGAATATAAAATATTAAAATAAACGATTTTAAAGTATTTAAAAATATTCCTAAATACACTCCTTAACAGAATTATTTGAAGAGAAATTACATGGTACCAAAAAATACTGAGAAAATAAGAAGGCATTCTAAGGCTGAGAGTTGCATATAAAACAAGTTTGAGGATTCAAAATCTTTGAAAGTTCAGTTTTATTCATTTCTCACAATGTTCTCCATAGATATGGATCTAGTACCTAACATTATGAAATATTTCAGAGATTTGATGCTGTTTAGGTTTTAAGATAAAACTCATAACTATAAGTTGTGATATAAAAGCATTTCACTTACAGATATAAACAATTATTTTCACTCGTGACATGAAATAATTTCTCAGGTCAGATTCAGAATAACTCATATTCAACTAATTTTGAAATAAATCAATGTAAACAACATGTTTCTTGAAATATGAAGGGGGGTAATTGAAACAAGATGCAACATTCAAGGAAGGAAGCAATGGTATCAAATTTTACATCGTACATTTTTATTAAATTCGACAAAGGTATAAGAAAAATTAATCAAAATACTGGTTATTGAAGTCGAAAGAAGAAGTTTATATTCTGTTAAATCAATTATAAATATACAGAGAAAAATTCATTTCATGTTTGTTTAAGAAATAATGTAAATTTCATAGTAATTATAAAAACATCCCTAATTCTCGATCTGAAATGACTTTTTCTAAAAATATGGCTATGGTTTTATTTTTGTACTCTTTGTGTTTTTATAGTCATCTCCTGTGATCCTTTTCCCTTTTTTGTGCATTGATTTGTTAATGATGCAGTAGTTTATTAATGAATTTAAAGATTCACTAAATAATTTCCATTAATTTCGTTAACTACTTATGACTGATATTTTTAATCAATTTTTAGAAGATGCATTTTTTAAATTCTCAATAAAAAATATTGTTTAACAAATCCCTTCACCATTTTTTCAGCAAAATACTATCATATTATAACATGTCTTATATGTCCAGGTTATAGTTATGAGACGTGAACGATACTAATCATCTGTAATAAATATGATTGTAGAATCAGTTTAACATGATATATGTTTTAATTTATCATATAAAAATATTTTGACACATGAAAATCTATGTAATAATAATGCTTTCTAAATTAATATTCATGTTCAATAAAATTGTGCAACATTTCGTTTAGTAAATTTATTTTAATTTATTGCTGAAAGATCAAATACAGAAATTTAATTTGATGCAAAGTTTAAAACCTTTAGAAAAAAAAAATTTTTCACTATAATTTTAGTCTATAGAATTATCATTGTTTCATTTATTTTTCATGCTTTGAACATGCAAATTAGTATTAATTTATTTATTGTTGAAGATTAAAAATATCCTGATAAATACTTTATAAAATGGAGTTGGTCAATGAAAAGGATTTTTAAATGAACTGAAAAAAATTTATGATCCGAAAGAAAGTTTCTAAAGAATGTATGTATGCAATTTAACAAATCGGAAAATACTCTATAAATCATAAATTTTTGAAGCATTTCCTTGGTGTACTTTAATTAATTTTTTAGCATTTTGAAACTAATTTGAATAAACTTGGAGGTTCTCCGGCACTGAAATGAAAGGAAAGGATGCATTATTTTAGCATTTCTTTTTACCACTCCAATATCACTGTTAGTTTCCGAAGGAATTCGATTTTGAGTTATATGCTGTAAAGAGTTCAATAGTTAATGCGGATAAAATGATGGGAACTGTTTCAAAACTCCTTGATAACAAATAGTACCGAATCAGATCTTGAGACAAGATTCATCTTGTGAACCGGTGTAGGTAGATCATACAGATAAGCGACATTTGCTCAAAGCAAATATGGCATGAAAGCTTAATAACGGCCGACATCTTATATGCTGATTTTCGCAAGTCATGGGGACGGTCATTTTTCTTAAACAATGGCGAATACTTCTGTTTCTTGCACTTTCTTTCTTGCATTTGGAAGGAAATATGTCACCTCATGTCCATACAAGATGTGGGAGGAAATCATAAATATTTATTAATTCTCGAAAGATGGAGCATTTTCTCCTCTTGAAAAAGTTTGATAGGTGCTCCTACATAGCCGACGAATAGCGATTCGTATTAACAAAATTTTAATTAGTTTCTGATTTACTAATTGAACTTTCTTTCTTTTCATCGCTATCTAAATAAAATTTTTAAATTTCTTTACTCAACCACATTGTTACCATTTCATAGAATGGGACAATCGATTCATTGTTTCTTTCATAATTTCCAGATGAACAAATGAACTACTTTCAGTGTTTGAGGAAGAAAAATTTTCTTTAAGAATTGCAATGATTTGAATGATCGATGAGCTGTCATTTTCGATGTTTCAAGAATAAAATGTGATTATATCTATTTTCTCAAATTTTAAATTACTGAATAAATAACTATCAACAAAAATTAATGAAATCAAGAGCAAAAATTAAATACGTTCAAATAATGATTGAATATATTTATGACAAATAAAAGTATAATTAACATAATCCGACGTATGCATTACAGCTGACTAATGAAGTCCCCCCACCCAAAAAAAATAAGGGGAATATGCCCTGAAGTATGCTATAACTGAAACTATCAGACTCCCAATATATTAAGAACTGATTTCATTTTGTTCGCGTGAATTTCATTAAAAACGAAACAGTATTTTTTTCTCAACTTAAAAATAAAATAAAAAGAACTTGCATTTCCGAAGAGTTTATCGTCGATATCAAATACAACAGTCGTCCAAGTTAATTATTTCTGATGATATAAAACATTAATGTGAAACAGATCAATCGGCAAAATCCAAAGGAGCAATTTTACGGAATAAGACTGTCTATATCATACATCAGATGAACACAAATCATTCTATAGAAGAATTTATGCAAAAAGGATGCATAAAACTTATGGGATGCTCTGAGCACATTACTGAATATTTATTATTTATACAAAGAGGACACTGACTAATTATTCCAGTGGTAATTTAAAAGTACCTATTGTGTGATTAAATATTTACGCCCTTTGTTTACGCTTAAAATTATTATTCATGTTTATTCTTGCCAATATTTTAAGAGTTTAAGCATCTTCAGACGATCCAATTAATCTGCAATTTTTTTTTTTTTTGCATCATAGGACAACAAACGTAATTTAATAAATTCCACTAATTTAGAATTATATTTCTCCAATAATTAATTCGAACTAAATCTCAAAAATAATTATGCACCAAGTAACAATTCCGAGCTCCAACAACTCGAGGTAAAAACAATTTGAAAACTTTCAGAGGATGACTAATACTATCGCTCTTAAAGAAATGTCATTTTACTAAACCATCCATTAAGTTCTCTTCTTTATAGTTGGTGAATAATAATTAGACCATTTTTTCCAAATAATTTCCTATTTCCATTTTTGCATCCAAACCATGTATTTTACTAACAGTTTAATATAAAAAAATTGCAATATATGTTTTTTGAAATGACCGAGGAAGCAAATAGCACTAGAACTGTGTAAAACTTGGGACAAATATGGACGACAATGAAAATAAGTTAAGAAACAAGCAAAAATTGAATAGAGGATGATGCTAATCTCTTATAAAAATGACAAAAATATATCAGCGATTAAAACTTCAAAATTATATATTATTATATTTCTAATGGCACTTGCCATGGACAAGTTCGCTGTCAAAGTCAGCTGTTCTAAACAAAGGGAGCATCTTGTTTTAGTAGCGCCAACTAGGGCCAAGAGAACGTCTTAGCTACTCACGCATCACATTCGCTTGCACAACCCTTTTTTTACAGGGGGGGGCACATTCATACATCTCACAGATAGAACAGATGAAGAACAACCATGTCCCAACCATGTCCAATTAGTGTCTATTCAATTATGTGATAATTTCGAAATTAAACGAAAATTGTCGAGAAATCATAAGGCTATATATCACAAGTTACTCGTTCTGATGAACTCCGCCCTTCTCTGAACGTCAGCCTAACAGTGATAATTCGCTTCAACAGCCATCAGACCTTAAGTATTGAGCGTCACTGTTGGGGTAGCAATTTTTCGTAACCATTGAATGGCGAATATTTCTGTCTTTTGCACTTTGTATTTAGAAGGAAATTGTCAGCTCATGTCAATATGAGATGTGGGAGGAAATCATAAATATTTATTGATTTCGAAAAATGGTGCTTTTTTTTCCTCATGAAAATATTTCATAAGTGCTGCTTGTTAGGAAACGAAAAGCTTTTCTTATTAATAAAATATTAATCCGTTTCTGATTTACTATTTGAACTTTCGCACTTTCCAGCTCCGTCAAAATAAAATTTTTAAATTTCTTTTCTCAACGCCATTGTTAACATTTCATAGTATGAAACAATCGATTCACTTCGTTTCTTGGTTTAATGAATTTTAGATGAATGACTTTCAGCTTTCGAAGAAGAATAAATTTTCTTATGAATTGTGATGATTTGAATGATCGATAAGGTTTCATTTTCAATATTTCAAGAAGTAAATGTGATTATATATATATGTCTGAATTTTAAATTACTGAATAATTAACTATCAACAAAAATTGATGAAATCAATAACAAAAATTAAACAAGTATAATGATTGAATATATTTATGTCAAATAAAATCATTTTTACAACAGTTTGAAGTATGCAGAACAGTTTGCTGATGAACGTTCCCTAAAAGTGCAATATGTCCTGAAGGTATTCTATAACTGAGACTATCCTTCTCCTAATATTGAGAAATAATTTCGTTTTAATAGCGTAAGTTTCATAAAAAAAACTATACTGTATGTTTGTTTCCAGCTATTTCAAAAGCATCAAAGCACGCCCTTCCATATGAGCAATATTTTTTAGAGAGAGTGGAGGTCAATTACGGCATTCGTAAGTTAATTATTTCTGATGATATAAAACAGAAATGTTAACAAGATCAATCGGAAAAAATTCAAAGGAATAATTTTCCGTAAACAGATGATCTATATGACCCTTCATTCGAACACATATCATTCTATAGAAAAATTTGTGCACGAAGCAAGTCGGATACGAATTGGACAAAAAATTTTCTTCGAATGAAAATCTACTATTTATAGAATCTGGACACTGCTTAATTATTCTAGTGGTAATTCAAAGTTATTTTTTAAGAAGTAATTAAGGTCCATTGTCTACGCTTAACATTTTTTTTTGTGTGTACATTCATGCCAACATTTTAAGAATTTATTTTAAGCATCTTCAGTTGATACAACACGTCTTCAAATTGTCTTTTACATGATAGGACAAATAATGTAATTGATAAATTTCACTAATTTAGAGTTAAATTGTTACAATGGTCAATTTAAACTAAATCGTGAAAATAATTATGCCCCTAGTAATTTAAAAAGACAAGAATTCTCGAAAAGAACGAAGATTTTCCATCAAATAAAGATGAGAAATTGGAAAAATAGTCTAATGCAAAAATTATGTTTAACGAATTATGAATTCGGCTAACATTAATTTGTGCAAGCTAATGTTATAAAGCATTTGTCATGTATAGGAATATTTAATTACTCTAAATAAAAATTGAATTTAAAATATTGATAATAGCCGTTTACAGCGAAACCCTTCTTGATTTGTAGGTTTCTGTTACAAATGTGGAAAGTGTTATGTGGATTATTTTTCTCTCACAAAATAAAATTGTGAGACTCATTCAGAGTGAATAAAGAAATAATTTTTAGTAAAAGAAAGGAATTCATGCAGCATTTATTTATATTAATAACAAAAATTCCTCTTGTCAAGTTAGCAGGTGAAGGTGGATTCCTTTTCATCTAAGTTTTTTTATCTTCAAATTCCTGAAGTCATTAGGCAAAATCCAACAGAAATTGTCTTCCAGAACCATTCTCGCCACAGAGAAACAGATCCAGAGGTCTCAAATCGTAGTTCGGTAAACGATTGTAGCGCCACCTGTGTTGATGCTTTTGTGCAGAAACTATACGAATGCCGGGAATTTTCGAAACAAAACTGAAACTCGCCCCCATTTTGAGCGTGTTGCTTGCTGTTTTGACCGTGTTAAATCTTGAAGATTCACTTTAGATTTAATTTTTTTGCATTTCAAATTTTTATTTTGCTTGGATTTATTTTGTGCATTTTCTCTTTTTTATTTGTTTAGATTTTTCTTCTTTTTATACTGTGTTTCTTGTATATTTTTAGAATGGATGCGAAATCCGTATCTAGTGTGACTCCGGATAATTAATCGCAAAAATTCCCTGTCAGCAAATTTAGATGTTGTCTTTGTTGTAGAAGTCAGAATGAAACAAACACCTGGATTGATATTATTCAGGTTTCCTTCGGAGGAGAGCAGGTGTGTTTAATAATTGTTTTGAAATTAAATATGAAAATAAATTTGAACGAATTAGAATTACCTTATTTAGAAAACATTTGAAATTTCCTTTTGTGTTATTGAATTACTGTCATATTTCGTAAATTTAATCATATAACATAGTATTTCTTGTTATATTTCATTGATTCTTAATTTTTTTCTCATATCTTTTTCTCATAATAAAAAAACACAATTTTAATTTCATAATTCTATTTCGAGGCCGCGGTGGCCTGGTGGTAAGGTCTCGGCTTCGGAACCGGAGGGTTTCAGGTTCGAGACCCGATTCCTCCGAAGAACCGTCGTGTAAGGGGGTCTGTTACACGTTAAATCCGGCCTGACCAAACGTCCTCCCGTTGGTGTGGTGTGGAGAGGGGGTGCCAGCTCAGGTGTCGTCCTCGTCATCTGACCGCGGTTCAAAATTACGAGATCCGTTCCAAAATAGTCCAAGTGTTGCTTCAAACGGGACGTTAATATAACTAAACTAAACTAAACATAACTCTATTTCGTCTGCAACATTTCGCTCCTAAACTTTGAACAACGATTACAAGGATTCCTCTTGTAACCATAGTACATGCACTTATTGGCGATCGCAGCGCTACCTCAACATAATTAATCAAGGGATTCAACACACTCTCCTGGATTTGTTAAAATAATTAATTTCAAAAAAGTTCCAAGGGAAATTAGATCCTTAACAAACACAAACTATGAATTTTAAAATATAACAACAGAATTTTCATATATTATATTGCTAAACAAATTATTTTAAAGAAATGCTAAGCAATATACTTCACACAATTTATAAATATCTCATTCAACTGGCAGAACAATAGTTTTCGTAACTGTCTTTTTTAAATTCTCCCGTTTTAGTTTTATTTCTTACGTTTCTAACCTTGTTATCAAAACCTAAATATGCTCCAACTAGACGTAAAAACCATTTGCAAACTGGTAGAAGATGATTAATACTATCACGCCTAAAGAAATGTTATTTTACTGAACCAATAAGTTATTTGCTTTATAGTTGGAAAATAATAGTTAGTCAATTTTTTTCAAATAATTTCCTTTTTCCATCCAAAATTTGTATTTTCTCAGTTTAATGCCAAAAAGAATTGTAATATAATTTTTTAACTGACCGAGGATGCAAATAGCCCTAGAACTGTGTAACACTTTTGACAAATTAGGACGACTATGAAAATAAATTTTGAAACAAGCAAAAATTGCGTACAGGTCAATGCTAATCTTTGATAAATATGACAACTATTTATCTGCACTTAAAGCTTCAAAATTATTCCTCATGATAAAATAGTGGTAGATTATCTACCACTATTTTTATAAAGGATTAGTCTTTATAAAATTTGAGTACTACTGGTTTTTGGCTCTTGAAATATGTTACAATGTAAATATTGTCACATATTTCTAAGGGCCTTATCTTATTGAAAACATTACTTCGGAAACTCCTTGTTTCTATTAATAGTGCGACAGATACAGCGGTGTTATTGCCTGCTTGTCGGCGGGAGATGTGTTTACCGTTTCAGGGTGGTTGTAGAGAGATGTGCATTATCGAATAGAGTTACTAAAAACTGCCTTGAAGTTAATATATTAAAAATTTTATATCATTATAATATATTAAAAATTGAGATTTTTAGACATATTTATTAATCACATTTTAGTAGTATTTCTATTTTGTCTATGCACGATTTCTAAATAAGTGAATTGTTTCTTCTTGCTATTTATTATGTCGAAAAAAATAATTCTTTTTTTATATGTGTCTTAAACTTCTTCATATTTTATAATTTCTTTATTCATTCATATTTATTAACTTTAATACGATATGCCTTTATACCAGTGGAGTTCAGAGATTTGCTATATTTTTTTAAATAAACATTTCTAGTAAAAAATTTAAAATCCAATATTTATATAGAGTATAAAAATGGATGAATAATTTCCCCATATCACTTTACAAATTTTTTGTTTACTGCAATTTTTATTTTATATATGTAAATGTTTTACTATTGAGTAGCTCCTTCTTTAAAAAATAAAATCTCTGAAAACTAAAAAGTTTCCATTTCCAAGAAAATTTAATGTAAACATCTATTTTGCACAAACAAATCTATATCTATACTTATAATAAAGCTCAATATGTGTGTGTGTGTGTGTGTGTGTGTTGGCGCTCTACAGGCCAGACCATTCAACCTACAGCTACCAAATTTGGCACGTTCATACCTTGGAGGACAAGAATGTGCACCGGGGTGTTATTTTTTCGAATATTTAATTAGAATTTTATTTATTTAAAAATTAAGCGAAATTTTGGCGTGTTTCTTCTATAACTTCCGAAACCATTATCGCACAAAAAAGATTTTTACATGAAGATAAAGATCAAACATTTATCTTTTAAATGATACTAATGTTTTAACCTTAAAATTAAATTTTTATTTTTAATGAATTTTTAAATAAATATTTTAACTAGATTTTTCAACAATTTTTTTCGTACAAAATAAAAATAAAATTTAAGCTGCACGAGCACATTTCGAATTCATGGGAAAAAATTAGCTTTTTTCAAAGTGTTGCCATTACATTCATTAAAGCTTCAATTAAAAATAAATTAAATCTTTTTGGAAATGAAATCTGCAAAAATATAATTTTCGGTGCGTGTCTGTAGGAAATGAAACAAACAAGAAATATTATTTTTCCTAAAAAATAAATTCAAGAAAAATTATTTTATGATCTTTTACACTCTCTATATTATTAATCCAATAAATCAGTTTTATTTTAAGGCAAGTTTTGTTTAATATGAACAGGATATCCATTCAAATCAGAGCCACACAGCTAATTTGTAAACCTTTAGTAAGACATAGATCTGCTAAAATGGTCTAAATGGAAAATGATTATATTTTATGTAACTTGATTCAATAAATACTCTATTAAATAACGAATTTTTGATTTTACATAAAGCTTCTGCTGTGGAAATCACGTTTAACAAAATGTTCTTGAAACACTAATATTTTAAATAAAAAGATTTCCAATCAACTAAATCAATCACTTAAACTGACTGATTTATGAAAGTTTGAATATCACTATTCAATAAAAAAAGAATAATTTTAGATTTTCCATCTATCCTTTCCAAGAAAATACGCCAATCAGCGAGCAGGTTTCTCAAGATTAATTGGCCTAAGATTATGAACATGCTGAGTTTTACTAAATTTTTAACATTCAAAACTTCATAAATAAGTCTTAAATGATCGTGGAAAATAGAAACATTCATTCATTTATTTAAAATTTGGTGTGTCCAGAATATTTCTCAGAATATGATACCTTAATGCATTCAATTTAGATTTCATAATTTTTGAAATATATTTATAGATCGGAACAAAATATTATTATTGATTTCGTTTCAATCCTTTTGAAAGCAAAACTAAAAACTGAATTTTATGCTGAATCTGGGAAATTTTTGTTGAATTATTCTTTGAGATATTACATAAATTATGAAAAATATTTTGTAGTTCACATAAGACTTAAATACTGAGTGATTCTGTTTGCAATACTCATATTCAATAATAATAATAATAAATAAATAACAATAAAGATGATAAATAAAATAAAACGCTTGGTTTTATTAAAAAATATCTTTATATTAATTGCAATTTCATCATTTCCACTTTAAATTAAAAAAGAGGAAAGATGATGATTGATTCTTGAGGAAGTCCTGCATATACTCCTTCACTTCGTCGTCCGAATGGAAGCGCGTCCCCTGTAATGCTCGCAAACAGGGGACACGTGTAAATCACAAGTGTTCACTTTTCATTTAGGCAACTCAAATAGTGTTAAACAATTTCAAATCTTTTCCTTTAATTCGAAGTTTTGAATTTAAGGTCTTTTGTTTTAATAATGCTGCCCAATTCAGGAGTTAACAGTCACTATGTACTTTAAATATGCATATTATTTAATTTCTGAAAATATCATGAATATAAAAAGTGTATTTGCATTTAAAGAATTTTGAAAATCTAGCAATTTCAAGTGATATTATTTATGATTCATAATAAAAAAATGATACCAACTTCTTTAATTAGATTTCAATAAATTTTTTTGTCGTTCCTCCATATCCTTTGAATTTTCTTGGATCCGCAAAAGTCTTTGAGTGAAACACACAAACGTTTACTGATATGTATACAAAAATAAACAGTGAAATTTTGTTTTGAAATGCAAAAGTTAATTTTTAATGTTTTCATATAATGATAAAATTTATAAATCTAGAAACTTATGGTGATGTTTTAGAATTTTAAAATATCTAAATAAATACACCTAAATAACTAATGTTATTTGAATTATTTCAAGATAAAATATAAATGTTAGAAGAAGCGATTTTTTTCATCAGTGTTTAGTACAGAAATATAAAATATATAAATAAAGTACGTGTTAGAATTTTAAAATTATCAACTTTATTATTTGCAGCCTTCTTTGACAGCCAGCTAGTTCTTCAAAATATTAGTTGTATTTAATTTCATTTAAATTTCTGAGACATAACATTATGTTCATGACAAAATAGTTTTAAGCATCTGATTGTTATAGACATTAAAACCATGGTATTTTGATAATCCTACATATTTTCTGTTCATGGTGTACATGAAATTCCCTCATGGGGATCTATCCCATGGTATCATTCTATTAAATGCCTGATAGTATGGGTTATATCTTTTCTAAATTTGGGGATATTATAACTTCCTTTTTTTCATTTGTAAATCATCCATATACTTGTGGTGAATAGCATATAAGCCAGTTAACAACTACGCTACACGAGCGTACGCTTTTGTATCCTGGTTTAGTTACTGGACTGCTAACCGAAAGGTCCCATGTTCTATCCTCGCGCATTCGCGCACCGCCTCATACTAAAAAGAAACCTTTCTTCACCTTTGCTCACTTAAATACTTGATGAATCAATAAAAATGGTCTGAAGCTCACTGCAGTAATTCTTTCTATTGTTAGAAATCAGGTATAATTAAAATTTCAAAATGGCAATCTATATTCATGAAAAATGTGCACAATTATTAAACTGATATTAATAAAAAGATAATTTTTTAACATTTTGAAACGGTGTTAGAATTAATTTTTTGCAGCAATATTTTCAGCAATATCACAAAATTCAGCCTAACTTTTAAGCACTAAAACTTTTGCTTGAAGAAAATGGCTCCTTGGGGCGCATTCTCGTACTCCAAAGTATGTATGTGCCAAATTTGATACGAACTGGAAATTTGATGCGAAAGGTCAAACGAACTGGCCCGTAGAGAGTCAACACACATATATTCATCATTACTATTATTATTATTATAGAGATTATTCTAAAAAAAAATAGATCAAAAGTGATGAATTTTATGCAGCTCTGTTTTTAAAAAGTAAAATGATTTATTATGTAAATATATAATATAGGCTGTGTTTTTTAAACTGATGGTACTGAGAGACCTCTGTAGTTCGAACCGAATCAGCCGTACCAAATTTCCTACGGGGACTATTGACAACATGAGAAAAAGGAATCCGAAAAAAAATTTAGTTTGAAAAGTTGCCAATAAGGGGAATGTGGCGCTTTTGATCTAAATTTTAATTTTAACTGCAAGATAAAATTTTAAAAAAGCTGCAGTAAACAGATAAATGAATAATAAAGAATTAATTTTTCCACAAATGTGCTTTAAACTTCTGTAAATGGTTACAAGTAAAAAAAAAAAGAGAGAAGATTTTATTCGACTTTTTTTTAATTCTTTTTTTTTCTCAATAAAATCGCTTTCCCGGAGCTATTTTCAAAATGACCTCCATTTTCTTGGACTCAGCATTGCATTTTGTTCACCGTACTCTCTACAGCTGAATGCAACATTTCAGGAGGCATGTGTTATAACAGTCCGTGTTATGTTTTCCTTTAAATCTGATAAGTTTGAGACTCTATCAAGAAAAACTTCCGATACCGGTTTTAAATAACCCCACATTAAAAAGTCACATGGAGTTAGATCTGAGGAGAGAGGAGGCCCTGCGACACGTAAACATCGACTAATGACTCTTTCTTTTGTAAAGTGATGGCGCAGCAGTTGTTATATGGATATACCAAGATGCGGTGGTGCTTCATCCTGCATAAATACAATTTTATCTAAGCATTGCCTTTGCTGAAGTTGTCGGATAACAAAACTACTCAGCATATTATGATATCTTTGAACGTTTACGGAACAAGTCTGCTGTTCTGCTTGGGTAATTGTCTCAAAAAAGTATGGTCCGATAGTAAAATCTGCTGTAAAACCACACCAAACAGTTACTTTTTCAGAATGGAGTAAGATTTCTTGAAATGCATGGGGTTGTTCAGATGCACAAATTCTAGAATTCTGAGTGTTACCAGGGCAATTAAACAAAACATGAGTCGCATCACTCCAGAGAATTGTCCAAGGCCAAGCCTCATCGACTTCCATACTGGCAAGAAATTTCAAAGCAAAAGTTAACTGAAGATCATAATCTGTAGGTTTTAATTCATGGAAAAGACTAATTTTATATGGATCAAATTGAAGAATTTTTCTTAAAACTTTCTATAATGTTGAAGCACTAACATCCAGTTGTCGGGCAACTCCACGTGTGCTGCTATTACCAGCGGTGATCGTCTGATTTCTTTCAACGATTGCAGTCGTAACATCTGTGATCGTATCCTCCGGTACCGGTTTCCGTCCTCTATGATACCGAGTTGCGAGGAAACCTGTTTTTTTCAAATTTTTTAATCATCGCTTTCACTGCATTAATTGATAGAGGTCCTTTACATAAATTGTTTCGACTTCCAAATTCGCGAAGAGCGGCCGCTGCATTGGATTGATTAAGATAAAAGAGCTCACAAGTAATGCACGCTGTGCTAAGGTGAAACGCATTTCACAAATCAACTGATACTTGAAATGATTTTCAATGCCCTGCTTCTTGTTTAAAACTCAAAATACTGCAGCTGGTGTCGACTACTTAATCGGGATTTTGCATTTTGCAATTTTTCTCCGTGTCTTATGCAAAATTTTAGCTGTCTTAAAATGTAAAGCGTAACATTTTCCCCTATCGGCAACTTTTGGAACTAAATTTTATTCGTGGATTCCTTTTTCCCATATCGTCAATAGTCCCCGTACAAATTTTGGTGGCTTTGCGGCTGATAGTTCAAGCTACAGAGGTCTCTGAGTACCACCAGTTTAAAAAAAAAAACACCCAGTATATTGAAAAATAAAGAATAAATATTTAGTTCTAATCAAAGGATAAATCTGTATTATAAAAGAACCCATAAATGATAAATAAAAAAAAGAAAGGAAATTTAATGATATAGATTTTTTTTTCAATCTAAACAATATCTTATTTAAAGATTTATATCATCATATGTATTGTTACATGAAATATACAGGTACGATTTCAAAGGACATGGGCAAAATATCCTTACTGCTCTTCAAAATATGTTAACCACTTCAGTTAGATTTAAAATATATAAATGCAAACCTGGAAAATGAATGCTTTTATTTATTTAATTGTTCAAAATCTGTTTATAAGTTTAAATCTATAGTGGAAATAATCTTTGAAACAAATTTGGAGTCTGTTGGCTTAAGAAATGAAAGAAATTATGAATAAAAATTAAGAACATAAACCAAAGAAGAATGATTTCATAAAAGGTTTCCAAAATTTTGTTTAGTATAAGAAACCCTACTGACATTAGATTCTTTGTTAAGTGCCATTGAAAAACCCTTCTACTCAGTATGATTATGACTGTGGAACCTGATGGGGAACCCTGAGAATTTTTTTAGCGAGAAGGCAAATTAGGTGAGGTCATGTGACCGGATGACATATGGTAGGTGTGAAGGTGAAAACTTGTGGTTGGTAATAAAAGAGTGAGGGCTTGCAAGCATAAAGTAGAAGAGAGGCAGATGATTTACGGAGGTTTGAGCAGAAGAGACTATTTGGTGGTGGCATATGGATAATTATACTTGCTGTTGTAGTTGGTGAAATTTGTTTGTTGAGCGATGTTGGGATTGGGATGATCTTTAATGCTTTGGAAGAAGCTCCTGAAAAGTTTGGTGACGAAGTTTTCAATTGGTTCTATTTTGAGGTCATTGTGTATAACATCATTGCGGACATACCAAGGTGCATTAGTGATTATTCGTAAAAGCTTATTCTGTAGAATTTGAATTTTCTGGAGGTGAGTTTTTGCTGCGAGCCCCTAGATCGGGGCTGCATACGTGAGGATGGGCCTGAGAACCGTCTTGAAAAGACGCACTTTGTTGTTGAGGGAAAGTGGGGAGTGGCGACCAATAAGAGGGATGATGTTATGGACCTTTGCCCAGAATTTGTCGGCGTTGTATGTTACATGTTTTTTAAAAGTGAGTTTCGAGTCGAGGAAAAGGCCGAGGTATTTCACTTCCTAATCCCAAGAAAGTATATCATCAAAGAAGGTTAGCTGCTGGTAAGATTTCTTGGTATGACCTTTGCGAAACAAGATGGCTTGAGTTTTATCTGTATTGATTGAAACTCTCCAGCGTGTGCACCACTCTTCAATTTTGATTAATGCACCTTGGAATTGCTTAATGACAAATTTTGGTGTGGTACCTTGTATGAGAATTGCGGTGTCATCAGCGAAAAGGCAATTCATGATTGGATCAGATTTGGGGAAATCAGCATTAATGATACAGTAGAGCAGAGGGCTGAGGGCGCTGCCTGGAGGAGTGCCGGCTTGGATAAAACCAGTTTCGGAGAGATAATGAAGATTTTTGACTTGGAAGGAACGATTGGAGAGGAATTTAGAAATTATTGCCGTGAGATAATATGGAAAATTTTTGTTTGATAAGTTTGTAGATGAGACCATCGTGCCACATTCTATCGAAAGCCTTCCTCACATCCAGAAAAACACCTCGAGTGATGAGCTTTGCATTGAAACCTTCGCATATTGTGTTGGTCACCCTAAGAAGCTGGTGAACGCAGCTATGATTTTTCCTGAACCCGAACTGATCGTCAGAGATTATGCTATTTTTATCGCAGACCTCTGAGAGTCTGGCGAGGAGAATTTTTTCAAAAATTTTGCCAATGTTGCTGAGAAGGCTGATGGGACGATATGAGCCTGGAAGCTTTGGATTCTGGTTGGGCTTTGGAAACATTAGAACATGCGCGATTTTCCAGACTGGTGGGAAGTAGTTGAGCTGCAAACATCTATTGAAAATTTTAGTAAGGTGGGTGACTGCGTTTAAGGTGAGCATCTTAATGGCTTTATTGGGAATTCCGTCGGGGCCGGTAGCTTTCTTGACATTAAGCTTCTTGATAAGATCAAGGACTTCCTTGGGAGAGGTGAGTTTTGGATTCGAGGGCGGTGGTGGGAGTTTGAAGTAATCATTAACTGCGATTTTGACACGTCGGATTTGTTGATTGCAGTAGGGTTCAGGATTAACCTGGAAGGAGTTTTCCAGTGAATGGAGAAAGGCATTGGCCTTGCCCAGCGGGGTATACTTAAGCCCATCCGAGTCAAGAATCGGTGGCAGAGCGAAGAACTTCTTTGTGAGCTTCCGGTTGAAGTCGAACAGGGAGTTGTCTTCCGGGTTGAGGTTTTCCAGGAGTTCTTTCCAAGAGTTATTGTCATATTCATTGATGTCTTCTCTGATTTCATTTTGTAGCTTGGTATAAAGAATTTTATATGGCGGATATTACAAAATATAGAGTACAAAAATAAATGCATAAAATAAATTAGTGGTAGTAGTAATGATGGAAATAATTTTAATTGCATTGCATACATACAGCACTTATTATGCGAATTTTCAAAAATAGGCAAGTATACATTTATCACACTATTTTGAGAATTCTGTCCTGAGAGATTTTAGAAATTTGAGGGAGGGGGGAAATGCTAACAACTGATTCATTTTTAAACTATCACATATCTCTGGAAACAAGAGTCTAAGCCACAGTTAATATGTTAACGACCCAGTAATCATAACAGTATAATAATAAAGTTTTTAATTAAATGATTTTAAAGTAGTTAAAAAAATTTCTAATTGAACTCCTTAAGAGATTAATCTCAGGAGAAACTGCAAGATATCAAAAATATGCCGAAAAAAGAAAGCATTTTAAGGCTTAGAGTTGCATATGAAACAAGTTTGAGGATTTAAAATCCTTGGAAGTACAGTTTTATTTCTTTCTCTCAATTTTCTCCATAGATATAGAATTAGTATCTAACAATATTCAATATATGTCAAAGATTTGGTGGTGCTTAGGTTTTAAGATAAAATTCATTACTAAAAAGAAAAGTTGAGATATAAAATCATTTCCCTTACAGATATTAATAATTATCTTCACTTATGACATAAAATATTCTGTCATTAAAAATGGACCACAGAAATCTAATCCAGTTACATTAAATGGCGGTGACTTATTTACTCGTTCATATAGCAAATTTCCCATTATCTGTGATGGATTTGCGTTTGAAACATGCCATACAAAGACGGACTGTTTTTCGTGCCAAATCTCTGCCACTTTATAGCCAAAATTTCAAATGAGCAGCTTTTAGTAGTCCTTGAGGCCCAATGTGCAACAATTTTTTATATACGTTAGAAAAACAAATTTGATTCCAGAATGAATGAATTCTAATTTTATTATATTTCATTTTTCTTTTAGTATCAATACCAGCAAAACTGCCTTCTGTTACCTAACTATGACAGCGCATGAATAAAACCTTTTCTCACTGTTAGAGTTTTGATTCCCTCCGGTGGAGAAGGGGGGGGGGAATTCTGTTCCCCTGGCCGGATGTATTCGAGACGCCGACGCGGCGACATGCACATTCTATCTCTCGTCTTGGTGTTATGATGTGTTTGTGTGGTAGCTTAGAAATATCCGTGTCCATATATATGTGAAAATAAAACCTATGAAAGTTTCAACTCCTGCTTCGTCATTAATGGAATTGTCATGCACTGATCGAACATCGTGGTGACCCGGACGTGATATGTTGAAATTTGGAAATTGGAATTTTTTTTGGAAAGCACGACAATTTGGAAGAAGCGCAGTGAGGAGCTGAAACCAGAGGTGGGCATATTTATTATTTGTTCTAAGCTTTTTTGAATTATTTAGTTTAAAATGGATATTAATAGATTAAAGGAAAAAAAGGAAAGGATTACGAACTATCTTCACGAAACATTTAACTAAAATAAAAAATTCCTTAACCAGAGAAATTTGTAATGAATATACGAAAGAAACAAAACTTGATGAGCTTGTCAGTTTAAAAGCTCAGCTCACGGAAAAATTGAAGGATTTAATTAGCTTGGATGACAGTATTCAATTAATTATAGATTTAAGCGAAATGAAAGTAGAAAATGAGTTATGCGAAGATTACAAAGACAAAGCAATCGAACTAACATCTAAGCTAGAAAGACAAATAGAAAATTTGAGGGATATCCCACAAGTAAGGACAAACAGTCCAGTTGCAAATAATGCGGAAAATGTCTTAAGAAATCAAAGTGTTAATTTACCGAAATTAAATATACAAACTTTTCAGAGCGATTACAGTCAATTTATAGATTTTTGGAATTCCTTTGAAGTTGCGATTCATAAAAATGATTCATTAACAAAAATTGAGAAATTTACTTATTTAAAAACGTATCTTCGTGGAATTGCCTTAAATGCTGTATCGGGATTTTCATTAACTGAGCAAAATTATGATGCGTCGATACAGTTATTAAAAGAAAGATTTGGCCGAACAGATATAATCATATCTTTTCACATGCATAAACTTTTATTGTTTGATCCAGTAAAAACTTGCTCAAATGTAACAGCCTTAAGAAAAATGTATGATGCAATAGAAACTCAAATTAGATCGTTGCAATCATTAAATGTAGCTACAGGTACTTATAGTAACCTATTATGCCCTGTAATATTACAAAAGCTACCGAAGAATTAAATTTAAACTATAATCGTCACCGTAGGGCAGGTGAATTATTTGATATCGCTAATTTAGTAGAATTCTTAAGAACAAAAGTAGAGTGCAGGGAAGTTTCTTTATTATTAGCAAATCCTAAAATTTCTAATTTAAAGGAGTATTCTTTTAGAAGCAAACCTGATCAAGCTTACAAAAATAAATATTCTTCGCATACGAATGCCTTAATGACACACGCTGATTCATTTCACCATAAATCTGAATCGAATCGTAAATTTAATTCAAAAAGAAACTATTATCCTTCTTCTGATGACAGAATGAGTAATCAAAAATCTATCTTTTGTACTGAAAAACACATGAGCCATGATTGCTCAGTTAATATTGATGAAAAGAAAAAATCGTTAATGGCTAAGGGAAAATGCTTTATATGTTTTCAGAATCACATAAGAAAATTCTGCCATAGTAACTATCAATGTAAGCTCTGTGGTTCTTTTTCGCATAATTCCTTAATTTGCGAAGGACCGCAACCCGATACCGTAACTAAGAATATTTCCCCTCCAGTCGAAGAAAGGACTTTTATCCCCAAAGAAAATAATACCGCTTCTACCATGATATCTTTCAGTACCGAACAAAATAAAAGAAAAAATAGGGCCCCTGGATCGGTTTTACTACAAACATTTTCAGCTGTGGTGAACGGACGAAGGGGGAGTAAGACGCACCTGCGTTGCATGTTGGATTGCGGGGCCAATAAATCCTTCATCTTGAGAGGGTGGTCGAGGAATTGGGATTGAAAACAGTGGACAGGGAAGTTCTAGCTATTCACACTTTCGGAAGTGAAACCGCTGAGCGTCGTGTTTACGATATAGTGGAGATTACGTTAAGGAATGTACAACACCCGACTCGGTGTGTTGAAATACAAGCGGTTGTTTTTGACTCGATTACTTCGGCGAAAATTCATACTCCATCGCAGTTTGTTAGAAACATAGCGTTGGAAAAGGGAATTGAGTTAGCAGATGTTAGTACTTCTGAGAGGATTGATGTCTTGATTGGCTCGGATTATATTTCAGAGATTTTAGGCGAAAGGAATATGCGGATTAGTAAAAGATTGATTGCAGCTGATAGTATTTTCGGATATTTGCTTCTGGGAAAGGAGATGGGAATTGATTGTAAGGAGATATCTGCTAACCATTTGATCGTTGAGGGTGAGGAATCGAGCTTTGATAGGGTAAAAGATTTGTGGTTATTAGAAACGATTGGGATAAATGCGGATAATGAAGTGTCTCTTTCAGATAAAGAAACTTTAAAATCGTTTCAACAAAATACGACGTATAAAGACAAAAGATACGAAACTCGTTTGTTATGGAAGGAGGATAATAAGGCATTACGCAGTAATTATGAGATTGCAAAACGTCGTTTATTCGGTTTAAGCAAAACGTTAGATAGAAACAAAGAATTATTTGTTAAATACGATGGCATCATTAAGGAACACTTAAAAGAAGGTATTATAGAACGATTAGATTTGAATTTAGACCAAAATATAAACACAGGTTATTTTCTTCCACATCATGTTGTAGTGCGAAAACGGAAGGATAGTACAAAGGTTAGGATTGTCTTTGACGCATCATCAAAGGGAAAAGGCGCGTTATCATTAAACGATTGTTTAGATAGCAGACCGAATTTAAATCCTGATTTACTTGAAATCTTGTTACGGTTTAGGTTACACAAAATTGCATTTAGTGCAGATATTCAGCGCGCTTTTTTAGAAGTAGGGATCGCCGAGGAAGATAGGCAGATTTTAAAATTCTTATGGATGAAAGGGGATTGTCCTAATCTCGGTTTCAGCCCTCACAATATTGAAACATTCCAATATAAAAGAGTCACCTTTGGAGTGAAATGCAGCCCATTCTTACTTGCCGCAGTTATTAAACTCATTTAGAAAAATTCGGAAGTGAATATGAAGAAACATGTAAAATGTTGAGCTATTTGTACGTAGATGACCTAGCAGCTGGCACGTCAAGCGTTTCCGAAGCTATAAAATTGAGCAAAGAAATGATTTACATTCTATGTCAGGCCAGCATGAATCTTCGAAGATGGGCTACAAACTCCCCAATTCTAAATGAAGCTTGGAAACAAGCTAATGTTGACAGTCGTGAAACATCCGAAGAATTAGGTGTGCCATTAAAAATTCTTGGACTCATTTGGGACAATATCAACGATAAATTTACCATAGACATTCATCAAATTTCTAAGATGAAGGACAGTAATCTTTCGAAGCGATTGATTCTGAGCATCTGTGGGATGCTGTTTGATCCATTGGGGATGATAACCCCTTTTACTGTCAGAATGAAGTTGTTACTACAGAACACCTGGGAACGGGAGCTGAAATGGGATGAACCACTACCACCGGACATTCAAGAGACATTTCTGTCGTGGCTGGATGAGGTAAAAACTATCCCCCAGATTTCTTTGCCTCGTCCTTACTTCCTTGATGCAGAGACTCCAATGGCTGAAATTCACATTTTCTCCGATGCAAGCCCAAAGGCTTATGATTGTGTGGCCTACTTCAGGAAAGTGACAAACGGGAAGGTGAACTCCAGTTTCATAGTGGCGAAAAGCCGCCTAGCTCCATTGAAAAAATTGAGTCTGCCCAGACTCGAACTCATGGGAGCCCTTGTTTCTGCCAGATTAGCAGAATACTTAAAACAAGCATTTCCCTGGATTACATCTGATCACATCTTCTTCTGGTCGGATTCGCAAATCAGCCTTCATTGGATAAAAGGAGACCCTCTACGATGGAAGGAATTTGTGAGAAATCGCGTACGGGAGATCCAGGAGAAAACCAATCGAGAAAAGTGGAATTACTGCAGAGGAAAGACGAACCCCGCAGACAAGTTAACCCGAGGACTGTCTATCCGAGTGTTAACGGAAGATGATGTTTTGGTGGCATGGTCCAGACTGGTTGTTTAACCCAGATCTATGCCTTGACAACACAGTGAACAGCGAATTCAACGAAGTTGAAGTAGCAAATGAATTAAGGAAAGACTATGTTCCAGCGAGCAACCTAGTAATGACTGTAGCCGGAACTAATTGTGATGATTTTCTCGATAAACTTCTCAAAATCACAAATGACTATGTAAAATTTATTCGTATTATTTCATATAATTTTAGATTTTCAGCTAATTGCAGGTACCCTCAGTCAAGGACTGCATAGCCTATTACGGCTGATGAAAGGATTCAGGCAGAAAACCAATTAATCCGAATAGTTCAATGTGGTAAGTTTAAGGAAGAAATTAGAGATTTGAAAAGAGGTAAGAATGTTTCAAGGAAAAGTAAACTATTAACCTTAAATGTATTTTTGGACGAAAATGATATTCTAAGAGTGGGAGGCAGGTTAAGAAATTCCAAATTAAATGTTTATTCAAAATATCCTATTGTGTTACCATCGAATCATATTTTAACTTACAATATTTTAGTGCATTATCATAAGAAATATTTACATTTGGGAGCACAAGCTTTGTTGTATCAAGTACGTCAGAAATTTTGGCCAATCAATGGTAAACATAATTGTAAAAAGGTGATATTTAATTGGATTACCTGTGTGAAAAACAAACCTGTTTTAACATCCCAATTAATGGGTGATTTTCCAGCTGATCGCGTAACCCCTAATCATGTATTCAACATTACTGGTATTGACTTTGCTGGTCCATTCTTCTTAAAATTCAAAAATCAGAGGAAAGGTATATTAAACAAAGTTTATGTTGTAATTTATGTGTGCTTATGTACTAAAGCCTTGCACCTTGATTTCGTAACAGATCAAACATCTGACTGTTTTATTGCAAGTTTGAAGCGTTTCTTTGGAAGGAGAGGTAAATGTGCAAAAATTCTCACTGACAATTCCAAAACATTTGTCGGTGCAAACAAAGAACTTAAAAGGCTGTATAATATTGTCAACTCTCCTGATCAATGTTTAAGTGAATTTTTAATTTCAGAATTTATTGAATGGAAGTTCCTTCCACCTAAATCACCGAATTTTGGAGGTATTTGGAAAGCCGGAGTAAAATCCTTTAAATTCCATTTAAAACGCGTACTAGGAAATCAAAAACTAACTCTGGAAGAATTTCTAACAATTTTGGCTGAAATTGAAGGCGTCCTAAACTCTAGACCCCTTACTCCGCTATCTCCAGAATTCGACGATTTTGAAACTTTGTCACCTGGTCATTTTTTGATTGGCAGACCAATAAATGGAATTTCCGAACCATTGTTAATTAACTTAAATGAAAATCGATTATCAAAATGGCAAAAAATTACAAAATTTTCTCAAAGCATATGGAAAATATGGAAACGTGATTATCTTTGCAGTTTACAACAACGTTACAAGTGGAAATTCAATAAGAATGATATAAAACTCGGAACACTTGTTCTGATAAAAAATGAAAATTTACCTGGAACGAAGTGGTTATTTGGAAGAATTACTGAAGTTTTCCACGGTAATGACAACCAAATTAAAGTAGTCAATATTAAATTACCAAATGGTAATATCCTAAAACGAAATGTTCGTCATATAGCTATTTTACCTCATGGGAATGAAGTGTTTAATGTTATTGTTATTTCTTTTAGTTATAATATATATATAATGGAATTTAATAATGAGAATTGTATTTGTATTTATACTAATTGTATAATTTGTATTATTGTGGACTTATTGTTCTATTGTAACTATAGTATGTAAATTTATGAAGGTCTTCATCCGGGGGGTGGATGTTAGAGTTTTGATTCCCTCCGGTGGAAAAGGGGGGGGGAATTCTGTTCCCCTGGCCGGATGTATTCGAGAGGAGGACATGCACATTCTATCTCTCGTCTTGGTGTTATGATGTGTTTGTGTGGTAGCTTAGAAATGTCCGTGCCCATATATATGTGAAAATAAAACCTATGAAAGCTTCAACTCCTGCTTCGTCATTAATGGAATTGTCACCAGAATAGTAGTTTTTGATGGAGAGCCTGGGCGATCAGCCTATAATCTCCGCTCCCTAAAAAATGCTATTGAAATTATCTGTGCAAAACATAATATAACATAATAATGTAGTGCAGAGTGAATTAAAGTTTTAGTAACTTGTGAATTAACGAAAAAAAAAAGAAAAAAAAAGACGAAAAAAAAAAGATAGACAAATTTACTAATTTAAGGTACTTAAGGGGTTGGGAAGGGTTAGTAAGGCGTTGGCTGGTCAGCAATTCGACTTTCATTCTCGTCCGTCTGGAGGGGGTTGATCTAGAGATAAGAACCGGCTGGAACAGGGTTCGCAGGTGGTCGTGAAGTTCCACGTGGGGTTCCCCAAGGTCTTCTCGTGGCAGGCACGTGGCTTCTTTGTAGTCTTCTTTCTTCTTTGCCGCTGTGGTAGTTATCGGTCTCTTCTTCCTTACTTGCGGTTTTGCGGTGGGGTCGCTTATCTCCCTTGCTTAATGGTTATTTGAATGGAATTGTCATGCACTGATCGAACACTCACTGCCCTCTATCTACGGGAAGATTTAAATTAGTGGTACTGTAATCGCTTGCACAATTTCAGAATATCCTTGCTTTTCTGTACCTTAAAGATTCTAAATTCCAAATTAATATATTTTTTAATTAATTATATTTTAAGTAATAAACTAAAATAATTTTATAAATTAAACGAATCTTAAATTTTATATAAAAACATTTATTGTTAGTACAATCAATGCATTTATAAATAAAGATAGCAGAAAAATAATGTTTCCTTTCCCTCTTTTCATTGATTGTCTGATTAAGAGGTTCTGAAATATGAAATTATCAAACTTGAAACCAGACATAAAACTGATATAAGAAATGTAAAAGTAATTTCATTTATGTTAGAAAGCATTATTCAGTGTAAAAAACATTTCGTGATAAAGCTTACATCTATAATCATTGTTTCGGAATACCCCTTTTTGTACACAAAACTTTTATTTTATTGAGAGTTTAATGTGAGATAAAAGAGCAAAAAGTGCGGTGTACTCTTTGTGTATAGGGGAATAAAATCTTTGATAAAAGTGACAAAATATGTCCGCAATAAATTTTAGTAAATTTGTTTCCGTGAAGAATATGTTCAATTATTTCCAAAAATAAATCTGTGGTCCATGATTGTTAATCTGCAGATATGTATTTTCAAAGTTAAATGACAAAAGTATATGAAACATCAATCAAAATATTGGTTATTGAAGTCGAAAAGAGCAGTTTATATTTTGGTAAATCAATTAAAAATGACTTTCGTAAAGATGCATTAAAATATGTATTTCTCTGCAGAAATATTTGGTTTCCTCAGGAAATCATTTTAAAGAAGCATTTTGGGTTAGTTTTAAAGCATTTTGGATTTTCTATTATAAGATTATTTACTACTATTTTTATAAATTTTAAGTATTTATAAAATTTGAGTTATCGCTACAATTTCATAAAATTACCTCGTCTTAACACCAAATATATATAGAACGGGCGTGTAATTCGCCCAGTGGTCCAAAAAGTCAGTAGAAATAATAGATAAGAAGAAAACAGAGATTTCTTTTCAGACGTACGTTAACTGCCGCAGCGCCATTTCAGTCCCGCAAGATTGTTCGAGAACTACAAGCAACACGTTCAAATATTGTACTCGTCGTGTTGGTTTCTCACGTTTTGTTGACCCCGTATATAGTTTTGTATACGTAATCCTTTTTTATGTGTACTTTTCTTCTTTAATATATTTTTCAGGATCATTCGAGGTAAAATTCTGCAATAGTAACAAACTTTACAGTCAAGTACATTTTGGCAATCACAGCGCCACTTCACTATAATTAATCAAGGGATTCAACAATAATTTTGATTTGAAAATTATTTTTATATAGCATTTTTAAAATAATGAAAATATAATAAGACAAATATAGATTACATTAACGTATAAAAATATTTATGATTATTACCAAATACTACTATAACTTGCAATTTGTAAATTCATATATAAAGCAAAACTATTTAGCAGATAGATTACAACAAAGGTTTAGAATAATTTTATTTCCGAACCCTGAAATTGAATAAGCTTCGAAAATCTAAAATAATTTTAAATAGTTCAGAATATTTATATGATACAGATATAAAGATGTTTATTTTTCAAAATTACTATAACCCTTTGTTGACTAATTTACTCACACAAGAAATTTGGTTATTTCATTGAACGTGAGGCAATGCAATTCAAAAGTGTGACAATTTCCCAATATCTTACTTATAGATTCTTTTTCTAAAGTAAAATGCAAGATAGTGAAACTGTGAAAAATTCTTGATTCGAGAAGGTAAAAAAAAAAAAAAATCTACAATACAATTAGTCCAGTACAGTAAAAAAAAAAAAAAAAAAAAAAAAATCACACCACTTAAACTTTCCCTATAAACAGCATTCTACAACGCAAACGGGTGAACGGATTGCAATGAAATTTGGTACCTGAATACTTACGTCACAGAAAGTAATGACGTCGTCCCGTGAGGTTACACGAGTGGGTGCGAATTGGGGGGACCGAGGGAGGAATTTCACCCTCTTCAAGTTTACTGATAAGAAAGGAACTCTTTTCCTCCCACGCCATGTTTTAGCCAGTGGCCCTCCTGTGTTTGAGTAGATAGGAAGCGCCATTTCTTATTTGCAAGAAAAGTCATTTGGATTACTAAAAATAAGGAATAGAAATGCCTTTGATCTGTTGTGTTCCAAACTGTAATGGAGATTACAGGAATGGCCCAAGATTAAGTGTTTTTGCCTTTCCTAAAAATGAAGAGCTTAAAAAGAAATGTTTAAGTGCCATACATCGTGAAGGATTTTATCCGACGCAGCATAGTAGGGTAAGCTTATTTAATTATTTTAAACTAATGCTTAATGTTTCTAAATGAAAAATAATTTATTCTCACATTAGAAATTTAACAGCTCAGTAATATCCATTATTCGTGATTTTAATCAAGTGCATTATGAAAAGAATTATTTCATAAAATTCTGCAATGTAGGCTGTATTATTGTCAATAATAATTATAATATTTGCCGTAATTATGTTTACTTGCTTTGTTTACTATTATATCTATAATTACGTTTATATAGTTAAATTTTATTATATAACATAACGATAAAAGCATGAGAGTAAACAATAATAATTATATATTGTTTTATGTTGTATATTTGTTACTGTATTTAAATTAAACATTAAAGGAAGTCAATATTTACGAATAATTTCCTTTACTGTAGGTCTGTGAATTACATTTTTAAAAAAATGATATTGAAAGAGAAACTATTCTATTTGATTCGAAGTCAGGAAAATTATTAAGTGCCCCTCTTAAATATCCGAGACTAGTGATTGGAGCAATTCCATCTCAGATGCCAAATTGTGCCTCTTACATACATGTCATCTTCAACATTTCATAGGGAAAATCCAGAAATAAAAAAGATGAAATTGGAGCAACAATATATAGAGAAAGCTCTCCAGGAAAGCATAAAAGAAAAAAAGAAATACGATGAGACAAGAGAATTTAAAAATTTGGAAGAACTAATGCAGCGCATTTCTTTAGTAAATTTGAAAAATTTCTGGCATATCATTCATAAAGAAAACAAAATTTTATTCGTGAATATTGAATTAAGTTCTGGTCCTGAAATTGCATTGTCTGTTGTAATAAATGATTTATTAGAGGTGTCAGCTTTTGTTGGAAAAACAAGCTTGTCAAATATTCCAAACATTTCTTCCTTACCTATAAAAATCAATAACATCAACACTTTAAATGAAATATTAGAGCATCTGCCAGAAATGAAGACAAATAATTCATTGCTGAATTCTGATATTGTTTTCCAGATTCATAATTTCATGGATAATTTAAATATAACCCAAGAAAATTTAACGAATGTTATAGCATTTATTAAAGAGCAATCTGCCTTGATTATTCAAAATGAGCACAGTAAAAGGTACTCCACTGAAATGATGATATTCTGCTCATTATTTTATTCAATGGCTCCGCATGCATATAAATTTGTCAGAAAGTCTGGCTATATTTTGTTACCTCATCCTGTAACTTTGAGAAATATATGCATTCCTATCAACACTTGCTCTCAGTCAGAGCAGAACGAATTGCATTTCTTAAGATACATTAAGCAGAAATTACAATTCATAGTATCTGCAGATAAAAATGTGATTCTTCAAATAGATGAGATGCACATCAAACCCTACCCTTGAGAAATATATCAGGTTTCAGTTACAATTCAGAAAATTCCGCCACAAGTGTTGTGACTTTCATGATAAATAGTATTTCATCGTCATATAAAGATGTTGTTCACATTCTTCCTGTAAATAAAATAGCAGCAGACGTTTCACATGCATTCATTAAAAAAATTATTATTGGATTAGAAAACATTGATTTTAAAGTGATATGTGTAGTAACAGACAACACTTCAGTCAATCAAAAAGCAATGTCTCAGTTCGCTTCTCCTTCACGTTCATATTCAATTCTTTATCCTCATCCGGTAGATAACGAACGACCTCTTTTTTTCATGATCGATACTGTCCATTTATTTAAGAACATTCGCAATAACTGGATCAATCAAAAGAATGTTGATAAGTGTATGTTTTACCCTAATTTTAAAGAAACCACCTCAGAAAAAAATTCACAAGATTGTATTAAAAATTCTCTGGAAAGTAATGATAATGTTATTCACTCTAATGATGAAATAATTCAGGGTTCTTGTAGTAAATCTGACAATAAAGTAGATTTTAATACAGCATCCTTCAAAACATTAAAATTATTGTATGAAACTGAAAAGAAGAACATCGTTAAATATGCATACAGTTTATCCTTAAAAGCATTGGAGCCCAATAATTTAGAAAAACAAAATGTCAAATGAGTACTTAAAATTTTCAATACATTTATACCTGAAAGTCTAATGAATTTGGGAGAGAAGTATGAGTTTCCCCACTACAAAGAAACAGCTGAATATGTAAGAATAATAAATAGGTGGTGGGATATTGTTAATGTAAAAACTCCGTTCACAGGAATCCGTGAAAATAATGTATATAAAAAACCACTGACATCATCTGAAACCGACAAAAGATTCAAGTTTTTAGATGTATCAAGTTTTTAGATGTAATTTTGAAGTTTTCTAATTAAAAATATTTCGCAACAGATATAATTTTTAATGATGTAGTGAATGAAGAACAAGTACATGATTATGGCAAAGGCATTTCAGGACATAAAGCGGAAAATGTTTATAGATTGGTAATCTGGTCTGCAGTCAATGCATTATTGAATAATTACATAATAGTTTGAAAAGCTCTTCTAAAACCGGAAAGGAAAGAAAATTTGATAAATTTAGTAAAGATATTTCTAACAAAGTAATGATAAAATATATAATTAAATAAGAAAGCTCTTCTAATGTTTCAAAGATTTATGGGATATTTTTTGAATAGAATACTGTTTCGTGAAATATTGTTTTTATTTCTTTCTTGGAGTTGACGCCACGGCAAATGTTCATAAAACCATTATTGTATGGAATTGTTTTGAATTTAATTAACAAAAGCATTGCAAGTGTATTTTTTATATTATAATTTAAAAATTTATGTACCATATATGAAGAAGAAATTTTAAAATTTTCTAATCAAAAATATTTCGTAACAGATATAATTTTTAATGATGTAGTGAATGAAGAACAAGTACATGATTATGGCAAAGGCATTTTTAATGATGTAGTGAATGAAGATAATAGTATTAAATCTAGGGGAGATACACCTACTGGGAAACCTGCCCTGCACATAATGCAAAAAAGGTAATGCATACCAAGCACCGTACCTCCAGGGTGATGTGGAAAGCGGCTGCATTTTAATTATTAATGAATTCTACAATATATGTGTGTTGAATTGCATGATATGGAAGTATATGAAATGATATTAACAATGGAAAAGTAATTTCTCTTCACTCACTAGCGCGCGGAGACTTCAGGTTAAGGGAATGAAGTGTACCGTCTCGTTGTGACGTCACGGAAAGCCGCAGAGGCCTTGTCTATCGGGGGTCGTGTCTCTACGCGGCCAACTGGAACAGAGCGAATGTCATTTTCTGCACTGAACACTGCCCATTCCCGACATACTTACACAGATTCCATCTGGCCAACTCTCCTTACTGTAGCTGTGGAGAGATAGGATCCCCAATTCACTATGCCACCGAATGTTTACTGACTCTCTCATGGCACGTGAGAAAGCCAGAAACAAGTCTCGAGGAAGAATGGTACAGGAGAGTTGCATCAAATACCCTTTCAAGCGACAAGATCCACTCCATAGTAAACCATATTTATAAATACCAAGACCTCTTCAAGATTACACAATAACTGAGACCAAAAGGTCACTTGTCAAAATCATTTAAATTATTCATTCAAAAGTGCAGTTCTCACGAAGGAAATCAAAACACAGGACCCAGACGAACTATTATTATTCTAATTTTTTTTCTCTTCCATCTTGTGCTCATCAAACTGTTTAGATAACCTAGTGTTATAGGCGTTATGTTATGTTATATCAACGACTATTATCAATATTATAAATCAAATTTTAATTTAAAGTAATTAAACGTTTCTTTAACAGATGAAATATGCTTCAAAAAATCAATTTGCACAAATTAATGTTTACTATATTCATAGTTTGTTAAATATAATTTTTGCATATGTCTAATTCTCCAATTTCTCATTAAAGAAAACTTTTATTTGGTACGCCATCTTCATTCTTTTAGAGATATCTTGTCCTATTAAATTACCCGGCACATAATTTTTTTCGCCATTCAGTTGAAATTGATTATTAGAGCAATTTAATTCTACATTAGTGGAACTTATCATAGTGCATCATCCTCTATGCACAGAGAAAGAGATCCAGAGGTCTCACTTCGAAGCTTGGTAAACGATTGTAGCGCTACCTTTGTTGATCTTTGTACAGGAACTAAACGAAAGCCGCGAATTTACGAAACGAAACTGAAGCTCGCCACTATGTTGCTTCTTGTTTTAAGCGTGTTGCTGAAACCTTAAGATTCTCTTTTTTCTCTTTTTTTTTTTTTTTTTTTTTTTTTTTTTTGCATTTGAAATTATTATTTTGCTAAGATTTATCTTGTTTTGTGCATTTTCTCTTTTTTATTTGTTTAGATTTTTCTTCCTTGTGTTTCTTCTATGTTTTTAAAATGGATG